>JAHWFO010001731.1:925226-962998 GCA_023313115.1 Rhysida immarginata | reverse complement strand
CAGACAGACATAGACAAAATAGTCCTGCCAAACCAGAGCAGACATACAGACAGACATTCCAGCTATACAAATTAGCCACACAAGACACATGGATAGACATGCCAGCTTAGATCAGTCATACAAACCAGACCAGACAGACAGACTAGTCAAACGAAACCAGAGTGACCAGGCCAGACCAGAAAGATCAAACAGGCAGACAGACCAGAGAGACACATAGACAAATCAGACAGCCAGACCAGACATACGACAGAGTAGCCCGATGAAACCAGAAAGACCAGATTAGACCAGACACAAAGACCGAACAGACATAAACCAATTACTCCTGCCAGACAAGAGCAGACATACAGCTAAACAGACCAGCTAGACCAGACACATGGATAGATATTCCAGACAGACCAGAACAGACAAGCAGACTAGACTAGACATACAGACCAGATATACAGACCAGATCAGCATAGAGACAGACAAGCCAGACGAGACCAGAAAGAACAGATTAGACTAGAGAGACCAGACCAGATAGATTAGACAGGCAGACCAGCCAGACCAGACATACATACAGAGCAGTCAGACGAGACTAGAGACATAAGATAATTCTGCCAGACTAGAGCTGACATACACACAGACATTCCAGCTAAACAGACTAGCCAGACCAGACACATGGATAGACATTCCAGACACAGAGAGACCATACCAGAGAGATTGCACCAGAGATCAGACATACCAGAGAGATTGCACCAGAGATCAGACATTCCAGACAGACAGGCCAAAGAGACACAGATAGACATTCCAGATAGTTTGATGATGTCCATGACTAGTATCACGCTAATGACTAAAAGTGAAGAAACCACAGTGATACGGAAACAAAGTTATTTATTGCCTTACGCATTTCGCAAATAAAAAACTTTGTTTCCGTATCACTGTGGTTTCTTATTTAGTTATTCCAGATAGACAGGTCAGAGAGACCAGATAGACCAGACCATAAAGACAGACCAGACACACTGACTAACCATATCAAATCAGAGAGGTCAGACCAGATACATCAACTAATATTGCAGACAGGCAGACCAGCCATACCAGACCAGGCCAGAAAGACCAAGCCAATCTCTCTGGTCTCGTCTGACTAGTCTATCTGTATGTCTGGTCTGGTAAGTTAAGCAAATGACCTTCATTTATCCAAATGATCTTCCAAAAGGTCTCCAAGAGACTTTAGAGAAATCCTCCAAAGTACCTTCCAGAAAGGCCTTCAAGTGACCTTCTAGGTCCTTTCGAGATAGTCATCCTTTTAGATAAACCTCCAAGTGACTTCCAGAAGGTCCTCCAAAGGAGTTACCAATGTAGTACTAATTAGTAGATAACCTTAGTTTTCTTACTTAACATACAATTATAAATCATTTTTTGCTGTTCATGTATACATGTCACCTGCATTTAACTGCTAATGCTACATACTCCTTCATTTTCTCCACAGATCTGCCAAAGGAGCGCTTTCTGGCTCCACCGCTTCCAGCTTCACGTACTTCCACTTCCACCGACAGCGTCAAGACCCTCCTGCTAGATCCACGTGCTGCGCTTGCCTATGCCTACTCGCAGCAGTTCATGGCACCGCTTGCCTTACAACCAAGAGGAGTACTTCCAGGAACCAGTGGTGCACCAGCGCATGTCATGTGTTCATCACAGTTTCCAGTGACGCCCATCCCCATCGTCCCATTCTCTGCACTGGCAGCACTGCCATCGTTTGGGCGGCACGTGTCCTTCCCAACGCTCCCGCTGGGCGCTTCTGATGCTATGGCGATGGCGTCTAAATGCCAAGAGGCGGCGAGGCATTCGTCTGTGAGGATTGTGGAACTGCCTTCCAGTCCAAAGACGCAGAATTCTAGTACTAGCGCTAGTATATCGCCCTCGACATCAGCAGCATCAAATTCCACGTCACAAACCTCATCTTCGAGCAGCACTAGTACTTCAAAGAGCAAAGAACGCTTTGACTTTTCTAAGCTAGCAGACTCTGCTACCAAGCAGGAGACTTCGAAACAACAGCGACCGACTGACCCTGCTGTTGCCATGGTTACGAGCCACACGTTTCCTGCCTTCATCGCACCATTCTATATGTTCGGTGGAAGTGCAAACCTGGAGCCCAGGTTACTGAGGCAACGTGGACCTTCCAGACCCCGCAAGGAGTTCATATGTCGCTTCTGCCAGCGCCGCTTTACCAAGTCCTACAACCTACTGATCCACGAGCGTACACACACTGACGAGCGGCCATATACGTGCGACATATGCGGCAAAGCCTTCCGGAGGCAGGATCATCTGAGAGATCACAGGTAAGCTGCTGTTACATTATTACATATCTCTCAAACCTATTATATATTTCCCACTCCCGGTTCTTATGGCACTTTTGGTTCTTCCGACACAGATACATCCACTCCAAGGAGAAGCCATTCAAGTGTAGCGAGTGCGGCAAAGGCTTCTGCCAGTCCCGCACCCTGGCGGTCCACAAAATCCTGCACATGGAGGACTCGCCGCACAAGTGCCCAACATGCGGCCGCAGCTTCAACCAGCGCAGCAACCTGAAGACCCACCTCCTCACCCACACAGACATCAAACCATACAATTGTGCCTCTTGCGGGAAGGTCTTCCGCCGCAATTGTGACCTGCGGCGCCATGTCCTCACGCATACGCTCCTGCCCAATGGATCCAACATAGACGAACTCACAATAGAAGACATTGACGTCACAGGATGAGATATCTATATGTAACGTAACCTGTACATATGTGTCCCCCCTTACATGACTCTAGATTTCCCAGTGAAGTAACTGAACTAGTCCAGTGACGCCCAAGCAGTTTTCATTGTTCTTTGTATAACAGTGTTCGATGTTTCTGGGAAGTGTCCTTTGTATAAGCCTAAATTATTATTTATTAAATCAATTTAAACCTTACAGGACATTCTGTCTTGCTTTACAGATCAACAACCTTACACGTGGGCACAGTTCCACCTCTGCTGAAAAACCAGTATTCTAGATCTGTATCCAAATGATTTTCTAGAAGGTCTTCTAAAAGACCTTCAGGTTCTCCAAGTGCTTTTCATGCCCTCCAGGTGGCCTTCCAGGAAATCCTCAAAGTAATCTTTCAGAAGGCCCCTTGACATTCCAGATCTTCCAGAAGGCACCTTAAGTGACCTTCTAGGTCCTCCACTAGGTCCTTTAACTGATCTTCTAGTTCCTCCACTAGGTCCCTTCAGTGACTTTCCAGAAGGCCCATTAAGTCATCTTATAAGTCTTCCAGTAGACCCCTTAAATGACTTGCCAGAGGACCCCTTAAGTGGGTTTGTAGATCTTTCAGTAGATCCAGTAAGTGACCTTCCAGGTTTTCCTCCTAGGTCTTCCAAAGTCACCTTAAGTGACCTTCTCGGTCCTCTACTAAGTCCCTTAAGTGACTTTCCAGAAGGCCTGTTTAGTGGCCTTCTAGGACTTCTAGTAGGTCCCTTAAGTGACCTTTCAGGTTTTCCAGTAAGTCACTGAAGTTATCTCCCAGGTCTTCCAGAAGGCCCCCTTAAGTGTCTTTATAGGTCTTCCAATAGCCTCCTTGACATTCCAGATCTTCCAGTAAGCTTTTATAGTGATCTAGGTCTTCTTGTATATCCTCCAAGTGGTCGTCAAAGTGTCCTAAATTTCTCAAGTGAACTTTCAGTAGGTTCTCCTAAAGACATTCCAGATGATCCCTGAAGTTCACATAGGCCACTCTAGGTCTTTTAATTGCCTTCAATTGACTTTCCAATAGGTCCTTCAAGTGATCTTCAAGAAGGTCCCTAATGTATTCTAGGTTTCTAGAGTGACCTTCCATAAGGTCGTCCGAGTGACTTCGAAAAGTCATGGAAGTGACCTTTCTAGATCTTGTAAGTAACCTTCCAACAAGTCCTTTAAGTTACTTTTTACATTATCCAAGTAACCTTCTAGGTTTCTCTTTAAGTGAACCTTTAGTCAAAAAATATTTTTTGATATTTTATACATCTAAGTCTAAAAACACTAGTCCGCGAGGAGAAAATTTAATATCTACCTTTATTTACTAATAAACAGCATTTTTAGACAAAAAATTATAGCCCATGGAGGCTGCCATCTTTCCCCGAATTCGCAAAGGAACACGGGAATTATGTGACGTCAGGTATGCACTTCGCAAAACAAGGCCAACTATAGATGAGAACGCGCACTACGGACTAGTGTTTTTAGACTTAGATACATAAAATATCAAAAACATTTTTTTGACTAAAGGTTCACTTTAAGTGACTTTCCAGTAATTTCTCCAACTGCCCTTCCAAAGAGTTCGTTAATTGGCTTTCTAGGACTTCCATATGACCTTGCAGTAAACGTTCATGTGACTTCGAGAAGTTGCATAAAGTAATCTTTTAGGTCCTCCAGTATAGTTATTTTCCAAAAAGTCATTTAAGCCTCCAGTTCTTTCGAATCACCCAGAAGCTCATCCAAGTAACCTTCCAAAAAATGGTACTTCAAAATGTCATATCTCAAGGAAACCGTGCATTGGTAGTACGTTTTCTCACACCAGATGGCTCTGTGGTTTGCGGTTATTGCACAGAGAGCAATGTTAAATCAGTTCTTAATCAACACATAAAGAAGAGTGTGTAAGGTTGCTACTGCGTTGCTGGGGCTGGGAAGAATTGGAGCACCCACCATACACTCAGACGATTCTTCATGTGATTTTCACTTCAGACGGAAGGTAAAGGAACCTTTACATGGTAGACGGCTTGAAACACGAATGGGCATTGTAACATTATGGTTTACCTTAATAAACATGAGGAGCAAAATGTTGTTAATTGTCCGTACTTTCCTCCATTCTTCTCCTTTCATCTCTATACGAGGGGCGTTCAAATTTGACCTGAATTTTATTTTTGGAAATTTCATTCTTGGGATGGCAATTACCTCCTGTCATGCAAATGCAGCACCACTCATCCGGTTGTTATGACAAAATGGCGGATAGCTATGTATCGACCAAAGTAAACAACGAATCATTCTGAAGTTTCTCCACAACGAATTTGGGAAAGCATCTGAAATTCATCAGAGACTTCAAAGACAGTTCACCCAGTCATGTTTGTCTCGATCATCCATCTTTGCTTGGTGCCAAAAGTTTGAAGGAGGATGAGAATCCACCGGCAACGAACTTCATAGGGCAAGGCCAGCAACTGCTGTCCATGATGGCATCATCACACGAACAAATGTGCTGATAAGGGACAACAGGCGGATTCATGTCCGAGAACTGGCTTCAATACTGAACTTCAGCACTGTTAGATAAGCCGATCTGTGCCAGATGGATCTCTAAGTAACTCTCCGAGGATTACAAAACCATCCGGGTGGAAATCTGCTCCATGCTGCTGTATCAATAGGACAGGGAAGGTGATAGCTTCCTAAGCCGTGTTGTGACCACTGACGAGACATGGATTCATCACCATACTCCTGAAAGAAAGCGTGTCAGCATGGAGTGGCGACACACTGACCACGACCCAAGAAATTCAAGATGCCACCGTCAGCAACGAAAGTGATGACGTCTGTATTCTGGGACATTAAGCTGGCGCTAAGCGACCAGTGACGTTGTTTGTGTATGTAATGTTACTAGGCAAAGTGCAAACAAATAATAATGGCAAAAACACCAAAAAATGAAAATAATGACAGGAATAGAACCTGGGCCAGGAAATCACAGAGCCTCACGTTAGCCACTGTCCACAAAAAATTCTCTTTTCTGCTGCTCTCTGAAACATGCCCGAACAGCGTCCTTAACCTCCTCATCATTGGCGAATCGTCGACCTTTCAGTACCTTCTTTAAAGGACCAAACACATGAAAATCACATGGTGAGAGGTCTGGGCTACAAGGAGGGTGCGGCAGAACTTGCCACCGCATTTTGGTTGTCGCTTCCTGCACCAGTCTCGCAACATGTGGCCTAGCATTGTCCTGGAGGAGCATCACTCCATCATTGAGCTTACCAGGACGCTTGTTTTTCACAGCTTGATGCAAGTTTTGCAGTGTCTTGGTGTATGCGATAGCATTAATACGGGTTTTGGGTTCCATAAACTCCAAAAGCAGAGGACCGTCGGAATCAAAGAAACACATAAGCATAACTTTCCCGGCCGAACTTGAATTTTTTGGCCGTGGTGACAATGGATGGATTGTAGATACTTCCCCGGAAGGTTCCCAATAATGGCACCAGGTCTCTTCTACCGCGATAATTATAATCTTCTTCATAAACGCTTCACCCTCACGACTGTAACGTTCCAGATGATCTAAACAGCAGTCGAAAAGAAGCCCTTTGTGCTCTTCCGTGAGCGTTCGGGGTAGCCACTGAAAGCAGACCTTGCCATATCCCAGGCTTTTCACTAAAGCATATGGGGAACCAATATTGACGATGTGATCCTCCGCAAGTGACTGTATGCTGATCCGCCTGTCCTCACGAATTGACTTATCCATGTCTGTCTTCAATTGGTCGGTGATGACCACGTTTTCTTGGCCCGGTCATGGTTTATCAGACGTTTCTGCACGACCATCATGGAACATTTTGGCCCAACGCAGCACGGTTGTTTATGAGACACATGCTTCTCCATAAACATTCATTATCCGAGCATGAATTTCAACAGGTGGAATGTCCTCAGCTGTCAGAAACATTATCACCGCTCGTTTGTCAGTTTTGGACGGAAATTTAATAGGAGGATCCATTGTAACACAAACGAAATACGAGCATAAGTCTAACCTAACTTCCCACAGCAGTGCTTATCAAAACAAGCAGACGATATGTCAACAATCACCCGTTCACACGTAGGCTTGAAATTTTGCACACACGTAGGTCCTATACAGAGAACGGTGCGAAAAATACAGCGAATCCAGTATAGTGGCCCGGGGCGAATCCTCTATAGTAGCGAATTTCATGGTTCTTTTTTATCTTTTGAACAAAGAGGCCTAAAATCCTGAAATTTCATAAATTTATAGTGCGGTTCTAAAAAATTAAAACCAATATACAAGAAAAGTGATATAAGCTTTTAGGGCTCTGCCGGAGGTCCCGAGGCTCCAAATACAATTGAAGCTACAACATTTGAACGGAACGACTAGGAACCTGAAATTTTCTATATTTGTTGTGTGATGCTAAAAAATTATATAGGAATTATACAAGAAATGTGACGTAGGCGTCTGGGGCCCCGCCAGAAGACCCCAGGCCTCAAATACAAATCAAGATATAACTTTTGAACGGAAAGGTGTAGATTCCTGAAATTTTATGTATTTTTCGTGTGGTACTAAAAAATATTGCAAATACACAAAAAAAATAATATAGGCCCCAGCAGAGCCCCACAGGCCCCAAACACAAGCAAAGCTACAGCTTTTAAACGTAAAGGTCTAGAAATCTGAAATTTTGTTTACTTATAGAAAATTACTTAAAAATTTAGCTAATAACGAGGCCTGTTAGAAAAGTATCCGACCTTATTTTTTTTGCGAAAACCTGATGGATTTGGATCGCGCGCGCTTGCATGAGCCGACCTTGAACCTTTGTGCGTATGCGTGAATTTTTTCCCGCCTCTCAATAGCGTCAGTTGCTGGCAATCAGCATTAGAGGGAGGTAGTGTGTTGTGCTCTCGTCGGTTTTTGATTTGAGGGAAAATAACGGAACGACTGGAGCAGCGTTAAGCTTGGTTCCCACTGGCAGAAAACAAGAGAGCAGAAACCAGGGCGTATTTTTTTCTGCCCTTTTACTTTCTGCTCCTGCAGGTGTCCCACATGGCAGAAACTCAAAAGGAAAAGATAGCAGAAGTTTTGCCCAACACAAATGCACTGCACTGAAGCCGTCGATCGATCTAAACGGTCGGCTTCGACTGCACACTGTACGTTCACAGTTCGTTCAATCCTCATCAATCATCACATCGAATTTTTGCATTCAAATGTTGTTTATTCAATTTAATTTGATTAATTAATTAATAAATATATATTTCGCACCTCTTCTATTAGCGCTTCTACATCAATTTTCTTTCTCGGCCTCTTCACCTTTGGGAGCTGAGTGTCCGACATTTTTATTTTGTGTGAGAGAGAGAGGACGTCACTGTGACGTCACTGCAGAGAACGTTTTCTATTGGCTGAGCAATCGTTTCTGCCCTGCTTGTACCACAAAAGTTGAACTCAACCCAACTCTAAAAAGCAGAAATTTTCAGTCGGGCAGAAGAGACGAAAACGGGAAGTGACGACATAAAATTTTTCTGCTTTGTGGTTTCTGCCGTTGTTTTTACGCATGTGGGAACCACGCTTTACTGCATCAAATTTTGCCAGAAACTGGGCGACAGCCAGGTGGAAACCATCCGGAAGATTCAGACGGCTTTCGGTGACGATGCTATGGGCCTCACACAGATTAAGGACTGGTACAACCGGTCGGCCATCAGCATGCCGAAATGACTAGGTCATTGCCAAAGTGAGCGCTGTGGTGATGCGGGACCGTCGTGTGACTATCCGAGAAGTTGCGGAAGAGGTGGGCATCAGTACGTTTTCGGCACATTCCATTCTGACCGAAGATTTGGCCATGAAGAGAGTGGCGGCGAAATTCGTGCCGAAGCTGCTGACCCCGACTTCATGAACACCATAATCACTGGTGACGAGTCCTGGGTTTACGGGTACGACCGAAAGCCTCCAAATCAAAAACCGACTAGAGCACAACACACTACCTCCCTCTAATGCTGATTGCCAGCAACTGACGCTATTGAGAGGCGGGAAAAAATTCACGCATACGCACAAAGGTTCAAGGTCGGCTCATGCAAGCAAGCGCGATCCAAATCGATCAGGTTTTCGCAAAAAAAAATAAGGTCCGATACTTTTCTCATAGGCCTCGTATACACTAAAAACTGGTATAAGCCTCTTGGGTCTCGACAGGGGCTCTTAGGCCCCAATCACAAATCAAGCTATAACTTTTGAAGCAGAATTCTTGTATATTTATAGTGTTACTTAAAATTTTAGCTCTTATACATTAAAACTAATACAGTCCTCTGGAGCCCTGGCAGGAGCCCTAAACACAACAGAGCTATAAATGTTTGAAATCTGAAATTTTGTATACTTATAGTAGTCTAATAAAAAATTTAGCTAATGTACATTAAAAACTGATTTAAGCCTCTTAAGTCTCGATAGGGGCCCTGAAGCCCAAATCACAAATCAAGTTATAACTTTTGAACGAAAAGACCTAAGCACCCGAAATTTTTTATTTTTACAGTGCGTTACTAAAAAAATAGAGACAATATATAAGGAAACTGATATAGGCCTCGAAGCCCCGGGGTTATAATTTTTGAACGAAAAGGCCTAGGATTTTAGCAGCCATTGTATTTGAAAATTTTGTGCCCCTCCACTTATTAAAGTCACGAGCCGCTACTGCTCGTAATATTTTGATGCTAAAACCCTTATATCGTTGGATAAGATGCCATAACTAATTATTACTAAATAATGTTTTACTGCACTCGTGTAAGGTTACGAAAATGAATTTTGCATAATTTATTAGTCAAATGTGTAGAACTAGTTTTATAAAAAGCCCAAGCAAATAGCGTGAAAATTCAGAAAGATATCGCCGATAGAATGAGTTGAATTTTAGTTGCTCTCAAAACTAAACAAAATTTTTATTTTGGACCGGACACCAGTATCAACTTTTCTTTTTACCCCTGATATTAAGAAGTTTCGATTATTTTACAGAAATATTTCTATCTCCATGATTATAGGTGCTATTCTCATACAAATGAACACACATAAGTAAAAGAAGCCTCATAATCCTATGCTACAGCTACAACGCATTTCAAGCAATATTTTTTACTGGGTGATTCCAAACATTATTTTTTTTATTCAATTTGTTGCTGGTTCCCAATTTACCTTCGGGTCAAAACCTTCATTGAGATATATGAGGTGTAACATTCTATTTACACCCCTGAAGCTTTAGGATAATACATCAAGTATTTTTCTACATTTTCGTCTAAAATAGAAAGTGTCCAGTCACTGTGTAGTACTGCCGCCCAATGTAGTAGGTGATTCGATGGGTATGAAGATTTAATAAAGAGCGTAAACATTTAATGTAGCAACTACAATGAAGTCGCCAACTATGTATCCACCTCCATGTTGTCACGGATTGGTCTACTTGAGGTGAACATTTCCATATCAGATATCAACACATTAGGATGAATATAAACATTGCCTTGTATAAATCTCACTACACCATGACAGATCAGTTTAACAATACAAATATCATCGTTACCAGCGTCAATAGTTTGACTAGTCTATCAGTGTACGTTCGCATTCGGTAAGAGTTCGAATGAACGAATATATAAGAGTATTTATTAAGTTGTAATTTGATTCTGTGGTACCTGCGTTAAGGATACCATTATGGTACAACTGGAAATTTTCAACGCTAAGATATGGTATGTAATATAGCAAACAACTTGGAACGACGTGTCCTAAACGAATATATAAGAGTAGTTAGTAAGTTCGAAGATGGTGGAATTTGATTCAGTGAAAAAGGTTTTCAAGTTCTCCTAAACATTCAAAAATATGAAAATATTTTTCAAATGGTGTATATGAGGTGACTCGTTTGGCCTTTCGGTACTTGGCTATGTCATTCCTTAATGGCTTATTTAAATTAACATCTAAGATAATCACAAAGAAAATATAAGAGCAATTTTCGACCACACCGAGATGTTTATAAATTATTTTTCAGCATATTTTATCTCGTGAGGCAAAATGAAAACAACTGCTTCTTAAAAAAGATTTGATGATAAAAAAATTTTTAAAAATTATTTTTATGATAAATAGTAGAAATAGGTCTAAAAATAGGGTTTTCCCGGCTATTCCATGTAGCGTTCCTCTGTTCTACACCTTCCAGATGATGTCACGCGAAAGTAATCAATAACCATCCACCACCTTAATAGAGGATACCTTCTCTTCTATCAACTTGGAACTGGTGCTTGAAGTACAAGTGTTTCCACACCTTATTAACTCATTGTAACCTGCATGCAGACCAAAGCGGGCCCACTAGAATATTTAACCCATGTTAACCACTAATCCATTGGACGTTTATTCAGCAACACACGGCCTCACTCGATGAAACCCGAAACCGCACGTGACGTCAGTAGCAAAAAAGGGACCCTTAAAAGAGCAGAAAAGAAACAAATATTTAAACCCGCAATGGCGTCTTTGTAGCCATGAAAACTTATCACTCGCCTCGGGTCGCAGGTCAGCATATTTCGCCTGCGACCTCTTAATGGCGGATTCCGGTGACAAGAACGCCAGTGTGGGTGACACCCAGCTACCATTCATTTCGATCCTGAACCCGTGACCTCTCGACGAGAACAGAGCCGCCCATTGACAAGGAGCACACAGAAGCTCTTGGAGAGCGCACGCCAAGCCCGCGCTCCGATTGTGTCCTCTTTTTTCCAATCCATCCTGTCCTCAACCACCAACAAAGACAACCATTGTCGCGTGCGGGGGCGTCACAGACACAAACTGTCACTCCGTCCTCCTGTTTACACTGATAATTCCTCATACCCTCTCTTAATGGAACCCTCTGTGCGAAGGGAGTAGTATAGACATTCCGATATTATGACGACGCGTGGGTTCATGAATGCCAAAAATTTATTTTTTTGATATTTAAAAACAGAAGAATTGATTAATTCTTCTTTATGAAGCGCTCTAATAATAAAAACGCTTCAATTAACGGCGCTCGCATTCGCAGGCCTATAAATCAGCGCGTTTTTTACATCCCGCGCATTTTCTACATTGCGCTGCTGCAGCTGTCGTGAAATGGGACAAGATTAATTATCCAAGTAACCCTTAAAATTGCATACACTTGATAACTAAAAAATAATAATTTGATTTATTTAGTGAATATACAACGCTCTTGCTTGTTTCTTCGCTTTTCATCATATATTTATAAAACTTGTAGGCAATTTTTCTCTTCAAATCTTCAATCTTTCTTTTTAATCGGGCATCTATTTTAATTGTATAGAAACAAAGCAAAGTCGTTCCTATATTCAACAAGATGATTTTACCGCCAAAGCAGATAAAAAGAGCACATTTTCATGTCCATCTCTTAACAGTAATGTGCACTTGATATCAATAAGCTATAAATAACAATAGGCCTAACAACTCGTAAGGAGTTGGTTAATATATTACTCGCCATATCTTAGCATTTAAAATTTCCAAAAGTAACATATGGTACCATTGGAATACGTACTACTAAACCAATTCCGAGCATCATTAATTACTCGTTATATTCACTCATGGCACGTCGTTACGAGTTGTTTGATATATTACACGCCATATATTTTTATAATCGCCTTTCACAATTTATTTACTCTCATAAGTTGATTAGTCCCTCTCAGCATGGATTTATTCCTAGCAAAAATGTTGAGACAGCGATCTATGAGCTCACCGAATTTGTTTCTACAGAGCAATCTAATAATAAGTTTACTGCAGCTATTTTCATTGACTACACAAAAGCTTTTGATTCTATATCTATTCCTCATCTACTTTTCAAGCTCTCTTCTTACTATAACATTCGCGGACCTCCTTTAAATTGGCTCTATAACTTATTAACTAATCGGCGTTATTACTTAGCTTTTTCTGGCAAATCCTCTGCAATCTTGACCCGTAATCTCGGTGTCCCCCAAGGGTCGATTCTATCCCCTATCTTGTTTAATCTTTTCATTAATGACCTTCCTAATTACCTTATTTCAACTAAAACAATTCTTTATGCCGATGATGTTACGTTACTGTTCTCGGATAGAGACGTTAATCAAATTCTTGAGTCTCTTAACACAATTCTTAGCCGCCTTAAAAATTGGAATGTAATGAATCAGTTAACTGTCAACGTTGACAAAACTAAACTAATGTTTTTCTTTCAACGGAATAAGAGTAATATACCTGTTTCTCCTCCAATTTTCTACGATAATCAACTTATATCTTGTATTCGAGTATTTAAATACCTGGGTCTAACACTTTCCCATGATTTGACATGGGACTATCATATTGATTCTCTTGTCTCTAAATTGAATAGGAAACCGGGAATGATCTCCCGATTAAATTACCTTCCTTATCATATCTTGTTATTACTTTATTTTTCTTGGATTCATTCCGCTCTCTGCTATTGTATAATTTTTTGGGGATCGTCCACTTCTCATAATTTATCAAGACTTCTAAAACTTCAAAAATGGTTTCTGCGAACCTTACTTAAAGTTAGTAAATCTTCTTCTATCTCACACTATTTCTCAGTCGTTGGTATTCCTACAGTCTATCAGATTTATATCATTCAACTAAGTTCTTTTATATACAAAGCCATTAATGCTCAACTAATCATTTTTCCTTCTATCAGAATTAATTTACATCAAGATATTCATGGTTATGCTACTCGTAATGCAGGAAGTATTTACTTGCCTATTATTCGACGTAATTATCAATCTAGGTGCATTTCAATAATCGGAATCAAGTGTTGGTCCTTGTTACCTTTCGAAATTCGCTCTTTACCTATTTTTTCTGCTTTCCGCAAAGTGTTAAAAAATTTCATTCTCTCTGAGAAATTATGTCAATTTACAATAAATTTTGGTGAGCTGTTTAATCAACTATCCTAATACCTCTATAATTATTAATAAAGAACCTATCTTTGTTCTATTCCTTAAGATATATTTTTCATACATCATTTGTTTTTTTAGTGACCTCTTTTAATTTGTCTGATTATTATTTACTTTAGTTATATTTATTTGTTCATTGTTTTTTTATTATATATGACCAGGTGTAGCCGTTATCATGTTAATCTTGTCAATTAATCTAATTTTTTTTACTTTTTTTTTATCTAATTTTATGTATGTTGAAACTGTTTTTAGCATTTAAGTATTTTTATTTGTCTATTTTTTCTGTACTTTAACTAATTACTAACTGTATTTTTTCATTGTTCTGTGTCGTGCCCTCAGAGACCTAACTAGTCGGTCTTGGACCATACTGGCTCTGTTGGGCACTGCTGTATTATTTTTTTTTAAATATAAATATAATAATAAATAATAATAAATTGCATTTCTTTAATATGATTTACACTGAGTGACTAGATTATTAGGAACACCCATCACTATGCAAAACCGTTGGCAATATTAGCTTTGAAAATTCTAATGGTACAGTATAGTACCATTAGAGCACATACTTATAAACCAGTTTCGACCAGTAATTTATGATCTATATGATATATTCACTCAATACACGATGTTACATACTACTTGCCATATTTTGCATTGAAAGTTCCAACGGTAACATATGGTACCATTAGAACACGTACTTGTAAACCAATTTCGGCCATGCTAAATTATTGGTTATATTCATGCATGACATGTCGTTACGAGTTGTTTGATATATTACACGTCATATTTTAGTTTTCAATGTTCCTAAGGTTGGCACTATTGGAACACGTACCACTAAACAAATTTTCCCTTTCAGTAGTTACTCATATATTCGTTCATGACACGTCTTTACGACTTGTTTGATATATTACATGCCATATCTTGTCATTGGAAATTCTTAAGGGGGCATCATAATGAACCATTAGAGCGCGTTCTATTTTGCCCATTCTGGCTGTCTCACCTTCAAACTTGTTCGTGCTCTGTCCTGTATTCATTCCGAACGTGGTTTATAGTCTTCAAATGAATCTGAAGCCACTGAACAATTTTAATTACTTGCTACGAGTGAAGTTGGTGAAGATGAAGGCGAGGAGTATTCTCTATATTTTTTTTTTCTAAACTTCTCTCTCAGTTTCGAACTTTCTCGTAGTGCAGTCTATTGATTTTTGGGTTTAAACTAGTTTAGCAATAGACAAGCTGATTTGCCCGGCGTTACTCGGGCTGTTTGTTTGATGAAATTTTGCAATATCTGAATATGAATATAGACGAAAAAGCCTTAATAAAGTATACATTCACTTTGGAAAAACAAAAGAATTCTTTTAAATGCTCGCACTGGAATTTTCTGTCCAATTGGGTCTCCCAGGAAAATTCGACATTGCATCCTTAACATTTTAGAATATCAAAGAAAGGCTAGGAGTATTGATATATTTCTGTTTATACATGTATAAAAAATACTTCATCGATGGATTGAGAGAGTTAAGGAACTCTGTTTACAGCCTCATCAGCATCTCTCCTCAACATGTAACCGTTTCAATAGAGTGGTATTCTGTCATAGAGCGTGGAATCATGTCCTGAATCAGTATCAGTTTTAGCAGCAAGATTGGCGTCTCACACAATCAGTTGAGATGTTTAGAATTTTCTAATGCGTTTAGGTAAACATTTTCTACAAGTTGTATAACTCCTCTAAAGAAATTTACTAAATTGCAAAACCATATGAAAAATAAATTTTCTCCAGTTATGAGGAAAAATACCTACACATTTTCAGCAAAAGCTTGAGCAGCTGCATGCCTAGAAGTTGTATTCTCTTATTTGTTTTAGAGTAATTTCTTACATCTCTCCAAAGATTTTAATAAAAAAAGAAATAATAATGATTTTTTATTTTATTTATTTATTACTTTTATAACTATCCCCCTTAAAACGTGAATCATTAAGGCAAGCATCGTACCTGATGAAAAAGACAGGAAACAGGACCACAAAGGAAACAGCACTGTCATTATCAACAAGGAAGATTATTTTGACAGAGTAGATAAGTTAATTTCAGAAGGACCTTTTGAAGTACTTAATACTAAAAATCCATTATCAGATCTGACAAAAGCAGTCACAGAGTCAATCAAAAATTGTCCTAATTTCATCCCCCCAGGACATAAGGGTTCACTCACCATTAGAAACCCAACCTTACCCAGGTTATACGCACTACCTAAAATACATAAGCCTGGCCATATAATGCGACCAATAGTATCGAATATAGATACGCCTACTTATCTTCTGTCTAAATATCTAGCCAATTTTTTAAAGACCTAAAAATATCGACTTTCGATAGTTCCATTAACAACAGTATCGATTTAGTTAATAATATTAAGAATCTTGTTATAAGCGAAGGTGAAATCTTTGTTTCCCAGCATACCAATTCCTACTACGATTAATTACTTAAGCGAAGTTTTAATTAAGAACAAAGTCCCATCTAAGGTATCGGAGGATGTCCTAACCCTAACTAAATTGTGTGTCAACAACAACATTTTCAAATATAAGGACAAGGTGTATAAAATGACGGGAGGCACACCTATGGGTTCATGTCTTAGTCCCATCTTGTCAGAAATTTTCCTAAAAAACTTTGAAGACATTTTAAAGACGTCCGGGTTTTATTTTCCTAACACGTGGTATCGATACGTCGACGATATTTTTACAATTTTTGATACCAAAAAATGTAGAGTTGAGGACTTCGTCCAACACATTAATAGTTTCTTTCCTACTATACAATTTACTTACGAGTTGGAAAACAATTCTAAACTTCCTTTTCTTGACGTTATGATTTGTAGAAACCAAAACTCACTGTCATTCGAAGTGTTCCGAAAGCCAACTAATAAGTTGAATTATATATCAAGTGACTCCAGCCATCCGTGGAACCAAAAGCTATCAACTTTTATTTCCATGATTGACAAGAGCTTTAAATTTGCCTTGAACACCAGCATAACCTCTATGAAAGAGAAAGTACATTGTACATTATTCCTAAATGAGCACTACCAGTATTTCCAAAAATGAACAGTATTTTTTAAATAGCATCAAGTACTTCAGGTTATTACTTAAACAATGATTTTTAAATTACAAAGTTTCATCTTTTGAGCCCACCTCCTTTTAAGAAGACACAGCATTCTACTTGGCCTTTTATGAAAGTAAGTACCATAAAAAATAATCAATATGAAATACTAAGTGTTGTTAATTAAAAACTATTAAAAGAAACTTTTTTCTATGCAAATCATTTTCAACTTTTGAGAGAATACGAATAATCCTTGTTTGTAATAAGAACATCTGATATGAGAGAGCGCTTCTTCTGCCATCTAGTGATGGATATTTATAACTGCGGTTTGCTACTATTTCTTCTGGCATTCTTAGGATTTTGACAGAACGACGTGCTAGCAGGGAATATGGAACACTTTTGGAGTTTCGCTGCTAACATGAAATCCGTCATTTTGAGCCAAGTTTTGTTTTCTTAAATGGGAAGGGGGTCATATGGAGTATTAAATAACACCAGGATTTTCTCAAGAGTTCATTCCTGCAATCTGATTTCAGTTATCCGTTGTGATTCTCGAGTTATTAACAAAAACATGGACACGATACCATGCTGCTGATTTCAACGAAATAGAACCAATCACGTAGAGTACCGTCGCCTATGCGATATCACATTTCAGAGATTGTTTATAAAAAGATCAAATCATCAGGCAACCTCAACAATGGTCTTGGGAACATTTGCAAATAGTCCTTAACGCAGTACACAACAATGTGGACTCAGAGCACGGATTCTTCGTACCAACAAGTGGCATCCATTCAAAGTTTCGGAGTGATGAAATTCTTAGCATCATAAGATTCAAAGCTTAATTTCAAGCCAGAAATGCTACCTTGCCTACCGCTCGATATTTAAAAAAAAAATTATAGATCGTCACCAAGATAACATTAGATTAGTTTTGAATAAAAATAATGTTATCTAAACCTAACACGGATCTATTAAAGCCAGCTACTTTGAAAGAAAGCTGATGAGAATACTTATTAAGCTTAATTTAAAACCACCTTACATACCACTCGATTTTTATAAAACTTACAAATCATCACTAAGATCAAGTGAGCTTCCTGCACACAAAATTTGAAGTAAATCAAACTAGTAGGAGCCGAGCAAAATCAATAACCCTAACACGGACCTAATCAGAGCTAAATACATTGAAAGTAAGTCAATGGAGAGTAGCTGTTAAACTTAAATTTAAAATCGGAAATACTACTTACATGCCACTCGAATTGATTATAAAACTTAAAAGATTGTCATTAAGATCATGTGAATTTCCTGCACACAAAATTTGAAGAAAATTGGACCAACAGGAGCCGAGCAAAATCAATAAACTAACATGGACCTAATCAGAGTCAAACACATTGAAAGAAAGTCAATGGAGAGTAGCTGTTAAGCTTAATTTAAAACCGGAAAGGCTACCGTGCATACCAGTCGATTTTTATAAAAATTATCGAACGTCACCAAAAACAGATGGCCCACCTGCACACAAAATTTGAAGAAAATCAGACCAATAGGAGCACAGGAAAATCAATAACCGTCGTACAGTTTAGAGCAGCCCAGGTACTTACTGATTCCTGCCTTCTTTCTATGGCAACCATAAGGTGTCCATAGAACAGATACTGTTGACTGATGGTTCCATCTAGCCAGAATGCCTACGGCTTGAAACAACTCGTTCCTATGTTTTGGAAAGGAGTCCATAACCATGAGATCACACAATGATAATGCCAATGAAATGAGCAAAATGTCAGCATCATTTCAAACTTTGAAAGTTTCGGGTGATCTCATGTTTTTGGTACAGGAGTAATAATAATAATAATAATAATAATAATAATAATAATAATTTATATAGTTTTCAGAACCTTCTATCGGAAAACGAAACCGAAAGTCGAGCTCCTTTATTATCCATAGCAATTTGAAGCCTTAAGAACACAATGCAAGCGTGGGGTTTGAGCTTATGCCAACGAAGACCACCAGCGTCGCTGACTTCGCTCTCGATTGATGACGTCAACAATGAGCTCAAACCAAACGAATTGGTCAGGTTCTTGATTCCAGTAACAATCCAACAAAAGTCCAGTGAAGCAAATGGCTTCTTTCTATAATTACAGGTATAATGGTTTTCTGAAGACGCTGATATAATCAACTTCAGTGCGTTTCAACGGGGCGTCTGCCGGTAGGGGGCGCCTTCTCCCGGAAGCTAGAGACAGACAGACATGAGAGAAAGAAATGAGAAGAAAAAAGCTTTATTCGACCACCTGCTTACTCAGAGAGATAGAGAAATGCAGAAGGTTCCGTAATCAGCAGGTAGTTGGTGACCCCGGGGACCACGAAGAACAAGTTAACCTCCCACTGTTACAGAAAGAAATAAGTTGAAGGCTGGAAAAAATATTTTCGCTTCTCTCTGCCTTGATGGAAATCGAAAACAGTGACGTACAGGTGCAGTCAATATACAATTACCAAAAATGCAACTTTAAATGAAGGCACCAACAACAATCAGATCACTTTTTAATAAGGAGCGATTGTTCATCGCAATGTTACAGGAAAAAAAGAGAAGAAGAAAGAGGCAAACAAGTGCAATTATGAGTAAGACCTTTGCCCTCGCGCAGCTGTTAAAGCGCACGTGCAAAGCAACAGACTCCGGTTACGTGGTTGCATTGAATCGCCTTTGTTGATTTGCATTGCTTAACACGGATCCCATTGCTTCTTCCTTTTCCAAGCCTTTATGCACTTATACCTTACACAATAGCCCTACTGTGCTGAATAGTCAATAGACAGTAGCTCGACTTATTCTCTCCGATTAGGCTAAGTAGCGCCTACATGTTTACCGCGCTTGCAAGAACAAAGCAACTATCAAACTTCAAATGGAATTCCTTCATAATCCAAACCGCAACCGGAAATGCATCATGATACGGAAATGGCATTCTAAAAACCAGTATACTCTATTATTCAGAATCCTTCCATTTATAAATAGAAACGTGCTATCCAGCTGAATTCAACCAACTTGAAGTGTTATTATTATTATTTTTGTTTGGCTTTTATTGGTCCGATTTTCTTAAAATTTTGTATGCAGGAGGATCTTGGTCCACGTCATCTTAGTGAAGATGTGTAAGTTTTACACAAAACGAGTAAGTTAGTACTTCCGGTTATAAATTAAGCTTAACAAATATTCTCCATCTTTCTTTCAAAGTAGCTGGCTTTAATTAGATCCGTGTTAGGTTTATTGATTTTGCTCGGTTTCTATTAGTCCCATTTTTTTCAAATTTTATATGCAGGAAGTTCACATCATCTTAGTGAAGATCTGAAAGTTTTATAAAAATCGAATTGTACGTAAGATAGTACTTCCGGTTTTAACTTAACAACAATTTCCATCTTTTTTTCAAAGTAGCTGGCTCTGATTAGATGTGTTTAGATTTATTGATTTTGCTCGGCTTCTTTTGGTCCGATTTTCTTCAAATTTTGTGTGTAAGAAGTTCACGTGACTCGAGTGAGGATCTGTAAGTTTTATAAAAATCGAATTGAATGTAAGGTAGTTTTCCGGATTTAAATTAAACTTAACACTCTCCATTGACTTTCTTTTAGTGTATCTGGCTCTGATTAGGTCTGTGTTACGGTTACTGATTTTCCTCTGCGGCTATTGGTCCAATTTTTTTCAAATTTTGTGCGAAGGAAGCTTATTTGATCTTAGTGATGATTTCTAGGTTTTATGAAAATCGAGTGGTATGTTAGGTAGTATTTCCTGTTTTAAATTAAGCTTAACAGCTACTCTCAATCAACCTAAAAAAATAGCTGGCTTTGTCGATCAGTTAGTATTTCCAGTTTTAAAATTGCGTGAACTGTTGTTAGCTTAACCAGAAAGAATATGTAGCTAATCTCAATTGACTCTCCAACCATATAATAAGGCCTTTATGCACTGTCCCTTACCAGGTCCTAACTAGTATGTCTCCTGCATATTAGTGACTGCGAAGACTGTGACATGCAAAGGTTATGTAACATATGAGCATGCCTGAACTCTTTTCATGGCGAGCACCTTTTTACTAAGCATGCATCTGTATGATCTGATATACATCTGAGCTACTACAAACTGTTCATTGTCCATTGTACGCAAAATATAAAAGCCGTTCAATATGAGAACATGAGAATGCATAGCAATGCTATTTTAAAACCGGAAATGCTAACTGAGAGATCATTCGATCTTTATAAAACTGACCGATCGTCACGCAGATCACGTGAACTTCTTCCACACAAAATTTGAAGAAAATCGGACCAATAGGAGCTGAGCAAAATCAATAACCCTAGTGCTAAGCATAGTCCAGCTATCTTAAATTTTCTTCTCTTTAAAGGCATGAAAGACGAAGATTCGTTCTCTTCTCGTTCCAACAAGAGAGAGGGGGTAGTGTACAGGGTTCCGCCATCGAGGGGTAGTTCACGTTTGCGGGTAACTGAACGCCACTCGCTGACTCCAAAACCCTTTTAGGGAAATGAGGAATCAGAGCGACGAGGAATGTGCGGGGGTGCTGCTGCCGGGGTCACGAACAAAACTGGTCGACGATGCGGCTCACGCAATCGAACGAGAAAGAGAACGAGATCGGGAACGCTGATAAAAAAGGGAAAGCGATCGAGAGAGACACGGAAAAAAAAGAAAATGTCGGAAAAGATGAAACGCACGAGGGTGAAGCGAGCTCTTGACACCGCTCTTCAATTTCAGGCCTACTTCTGTATTAGGCCCAAGCCCGAATGCATACACTCGCCGGTAAAGTAATGCAGACCGTCTAAACCCACTTGCATCCCTTTACTAGATTCGATTAACGCTGATCTACGAATAGCTATGATCCATACAAGTTTTGGGTTCTTTTGCAAGCTTTAGTTACATTTAGGCTTATTTTTACCCCTAAAAATTTTCGAATAACGCTCATGTTCTAGACTTATTCTTCACTAAGACACTTTTGTATATTCCCTTAACGCTGACATAGGTTTGAATACATGCAAACCTCACAGTTGGCCTAAGCACACTCTTTATTGGTCTACAATGTACTTACTTGGTCTGGGCTTCATGTAGGCCTATTTTAGTCCTAAAATGAAAGAAGCCCATATTATTTTCGATTAACGCTGAGCTATTATTAAATGTGACAATGCAAGAGTTGTAAGCTTAACCAGTGTCTTTATTGGTCTTTTCTGTATTCGATTAATGCTACAATTAGCTGCAATGCATGAAAGGCTCAGGGTTTTCTACAGGTTTGGCATGATCATGCTCTATTTTGATATAAGAACCTATTTTAGCCCTAAAAAGTAACCAAGCCCATATAGAGACCTATTTTTCATTAAGACACTTCACTGTGTTCGATTACCGCTGTTCCAGGTACGAATAACGGGCCTAAAGTCTTAGTCCTATTTGGTCTATAAATGAGCTACAATTGATCTAGGCTTGAGCTAGGCCTATTTTAGCCTTAAAATAAACCAAGCCCAGAACATTATTATTTTCGATTAACGCTGATCTATGAATACTTTGTTGAATGCAAGCTTAGAGTTCACTAAACATTATAAACCTAAGCATTAATGCTAGGTTCGAAGTTCCTAATAGGCTTGAGATCTATAAAGAAGCTTCAGTTAGGCCTATTTTCAGCCCTAAATATAAACAAGCCCATTATTTTATTAATTTTTGATTAACGCTGATCTATTATTCAAAGTGTTTTTAATGTGTCTATATTGAGACCTATTTTTAACTAAAACGGTTTACAGTCGATTAACGCTTAGCTAAGATTATTGCTAGGTTCAAAGATCCTTATAGGGTTAACCAATGTCTTCACTGGTCTAAGCAAGGCCTTATTTAGGCTTATTTTTTAGAAAGACACTTTACTGTATTCGATTAGCGCTTTTCATCTATGAACAATTGTAATGCACGAATGGCTCAGGGTTGTCTAATGTTTTAGGCCTAAACACGCTCTATATTGGTCTGTAATGAACTATAATTGATCTAGGCTTGAGTTAGGCCTATTTTAGCCTTAAAAGCAACCTAAGCCATAACACTATGATTTTTTGATTAATGCTGATCTATTATTAATTCAAAGTTCCTTCAATTATGTTATTGAGGCCTATTTTTCACTAAGACAGTTTACTGTATTCGATTAGCGCTGATCGACATTACCAATAACTATAATGCAGGCAAAGCTCAAGGCTGTCTAACGTTTTAGGCCTAAGTACACTTTATAGTCTGCCTATTAATAGCTAAGATTAACGCTAGGTTCCAAGTTCCTTATAGGCTTAACCAATGTCTACAACAAGGCCTTATTTACGCCTATTTTTTATTAGGACACTTTACTGTGTTCGATTAGCGCTTTTGATCCATGAACAGATATAATGCATGAATAGCTCAGGGCCTAAGCACACTCTATATTCAGGTAGGCCTATTTTAGTTCTAAAAAGAACGAACTCCATCTTATTATTATTATTATTATTATATTCGATTAACGCTGATATATTATTAGGTATATGATTACTGCACTTTTTTTAAATGTTGTAGGCTTAACCAGTGGTAGTAGGCTTATTTTGGCCTATTGTTCACTAAGACACTTTAGAAAGTTCGATTAACGCTCATCTATGAATAGCTATGATACATTATTTCATCATGGCCAATTTTAGTTGATAAACAAATGGATAAGAAAATGGCTTCACTATTGACAGACGCCTGTCAGTAACCTAATTGGCCAGCCTTCACTATTGACAGATGCCTGTCAATAAAGCTCCATTACGCTAATTCTCTGCATAGAAAAGACACTGCGATTTGCAGCACCACAAATTGCCAAATCGCTCAGAAAATTGCTAAGCGGAAGTGGTTATTCCACATGCCCCACCTAAACTTCCTTTCACAATGGTTTGCCAATGGAGGAAGTGGGAGGAAATTGGTCGCAGTTCATGAGAGAAAGAGAGAGAGGACGAATTAAGTTATTGGCAGCTGAGGAAGAGGAAAGCATGGCAGCCAATCAGATGCGTGTTTCATTTGATATCAAACGCATGCGCAGACCAAAGACGTCCATCAAAAGCAAAGCCCAACCTTCCAAATTGAAGGCCTATCATTTTTCAATCAAAACCGCTCCATCTTCGCATAGCAACTTTTCTCAGCTTTATATTATTATCATCTTATTTGATTTATATTGCTATTTATTAAGTATTTATTGTTTCTGATTTGTCTTGAAAAAGCGTCCCATTCTTTCCATACGAATGCTTTGTGACGCTAAAATGTGTTTAAATAGTATTAAATATTAATTTCTAATTTTTTTGATATGTATTGAAAAAGCGTCACATTCATTCCAAAACGAATATTTTGTGACGCTAAAGCGTGGCTACGTAATGATAATAAAAAGAATAAGGCTAGATTTCAATCGGAGGGGGGTGGGTAATTGAAGAGGGGGTAAGGTTCAGCCTGGAAGAGATGGAAGACGACAGATGCGATGGAGGACGATAAGAGAAAACGAGGAGGCGGACTGAGGCCGGACTGGTTGATATCATCGACAGTTGATGGAGATTTCGTGCTTGAAATGTGCGAGTCACGTTCCCTGGCTGCGTCGGCGGTCCCAGTATGGGCCAGGATGCGCGGTAGCAGGTTGGATACGCCCCCTGGCAATGGTCAAAGAAGATCCTCAAAGAGTCCTTTCTTAGTTTTTAATTCCATACACGCATAGTTAGGCTTATACATACAAACCTTACGCATACATAA
The DNA here is from genome assembly GCA_023313115.1 of Rhysida immarginata. Lineage (NCBI taxonomy): Eukaryota > Metazoa > Arthropoda > Chilopoda > Scolopendromorpha > Scolopendridae > Rhysida > Rhysida immarginata. The sequence continues at coordinate 938,583 of JAHWFO010001731.1, read as the reverse complement.
CATCTTAATTTTTTTTTTAAAAAAAAAAGCAAAAAAACATCAAAAAATAAAACAGAAAATACCAAAAAACCTCAAATTTATATTAATTATAAAAAATTAATTAATAAAAAATTCAAAAATAATAAAAAAAATACTAGCCTCCGACGAGGATGGGATTCGAACCCACGCGGGCAGAGCCCAATGGATTAGCAGTCCATCGCCTTAACCACTCGGCCACCTCGTCAACCGGTTAGGCTAATGCTAAGAAAGCTGATTTACCCCTGAGGCAATGCTTCTAATATAACTAAAATAAATTCTTTTTAAATATTATATTAAACGAACGAATAGAATTAAATCTCAAAAAGGATTCATCTTTATTTTCATATCGACCGCCATCTTACGGACTCAGTTAAGCATATTCATCCTGTACTAAGGTATAGCCACACTTTAACGTCACAAAGTATTCCTTATGAAAAAAATGGGACGCTTTTTCAAGACATATCAGAAAAAAATAATTTTTAATTAGAATAATCGACATGACTAATTAATAACAAATATAATGAACTCACATGATCCATGTTACAGTTAAAAATTTCTTAATTTTTCTTATAATCCTTAATTTAACACTTATTTCTGGGCAGAAGTAGAATTTAAAATCAACTGAAAGTATTTTTTAAAATATAATCCTATGTTATAATCTTCTGTACCTTCATATGAAAACTTTATGTACATGTTAATTAATTATTAAATGAACCAATAAAATTAACTATCAAGCACATCTTAACTGATCTGGTTAAGTATATGAATGACGCATATACCATGCTGAATCCACACTTTAGCGTTACAAACAATTCGCTTAGCATGGAATGGGACTCTTTCTCAATACAAATGTTTTGATATATGTGTATCACGTGAACCTAAAAACAAAACAAACATGAGAATTCCCAGCATTCACTTATGATATGCACATCAAGCAAGTCTTACACGAACCATAAGCCATCAGGACAATGTCATCTACCGCTTCTATTTTTATTAACTCTTAACTGTAAGGAAAAATGTCCTGTATACTATATTCCAAATTCGTACCATTATAAAGCTATCCGTACAATCGTAGAAATATATCAAAATTCGTACACGTTCCAACCTGTCACGTGACACAATATTCCTTAAATTTAAACTTTAACTGGGCATATATTACGAACTAATAAAATTACATATCTAATGACTCCTATAGCAAGCTGTGTACTACTTTAGCGTCACAAAGCGTTCGTTTGGCATTTAATGAGACGCTTTATAAAGACATATCATAAACAAAAAATGTTAATAATAATTAATTTCATTAATTCCTGTCGTACTTTAGCGTCACAAAGAATAAGCTGGGCATTGAATGGGACGCTTTTTCGTCAAATGTCAAAAATAATAAATTAATAACCAAAAATTAATAAAAAAAATAAAAAAAAAACATCTTCCGTGTCATCGAAACAGGGAAAAGTCACGTGAAGACGTGGGCGGATGCGGTTTTTCCTCTCGCAGAAGCAACGGGACCCGAGAGACGAAGGTCGCCCTTTACGGTCTACCACCTGCGACGCTGGCGCCGCCACACGGCAACTGGGGCATAAGGTCCCGGCGCTAATGGATTCATTGTTGAAATGAGTCACGTGAGCCGCACGAGATTTTCCTCAACGAGATTTAAAAAAAAAAAAAGCCATCCGTCACTCGCACACTTCTCAACGCCCTCTATTCAAGTTCCAAAAAGGAATGTGCAGCGTCGTCATCGTCGTCGTCGTCGTCGTCGTCTTATATTCGAGCTCCAAAAACGAAATTTTGTGCGCGGAATCATCACCTGGTCTTCAGCCCCGTATCCGGTTTAGGCCTAAAATATTATTGCTTTCCCCTCCACTTATTTCATCAAAAAAGTGCCTATTCGATGATCGAAATCCGAGATAAAGGCGTCGGCGTCTCCTGCAAACACCCGAGCCGCGAAGAGATGTAACAGGTGGCACTGGTGGTGCCCATTCCGATCACGTTCTTCCATCTCTTTTTATGTGTTGTCTGTGTGTCCGTCACGGAGTAGCGTATAATGGAAGGCAGCAATTTCGCACTTTACCGAACTTTGTGTGAGAAAACTGTGCCGCTTTTGACAGTTGGCTAAAAATCGTGGCCAACCAGATATAAGGCCCTGGCGCGACGTCACAAGAAGGAGATCACGTGATTTTTCTTTACCTAACATTATTCATCTATAAGATAGAAATTTCGAACATCATAGAACAGAAATTTTATCCCATAAATAAAAATCAAGCCAAGAAATACTTCCAAAAAATTAATATTGATAAAGTAATAGTGTACAATACACGTTTCGATCTTGGGTCCGCAAATCATGCAACTTATACTTCCATCCGTCAGGACCATCCAAATTAAACCTCTTTTCGTTATTGAAAAGGCATGGTAATAACTACTATTCATTTGCAGTCTTCTGCGGATGGTGCTTTTGGAGATGTTGATGCTTAATTCGCTTTGAATTTCCCGAACTGACGATCTTTGATGAGCAGCTACTGAAAGATGTAGAGTTCTGTCGACCAGAAGGTCGTTTGTTAGGCTCAGAAGGATCTTTTTTTTAAGATTTCATAGATGACAGCAACATCTCTCAATTTTCTTTGCAATTTCTACAACTTTTAGTCCTTCACTTTCCAAATTTTTGCTACCCCAATATCAGTTATCTGCCTTAAACTTGTCAAAAATAGAAAATGTCAAAAAGCTCGTATCTTCACTCCTTTCTCATCATTTCCGATCGAATGACATATCACATGCCTTATGTTGCCATAATTCTAAAGACCAAGTGACTGCCACTCCCGCAACTCCGAAACCACTGGAATAATAGGGCCTAAACTTCATAGTAATGTAGATCTTGCCTAGAGGAATCTGGATACTGAATTTCATTCTTTTACGTATCTAAATGGCACATAGATCTTTTATCCTCTCTGAATCCCACCCCCGTAATTCCGACCCCAGTGTACCAATCAAAACCAAACTAAATAGTGTTGGTGGATATGCCTAAAGTAAGCCAAATTCCGAATTTCAACACCTTCTACCTCAAAAAATGTAGAAATTATGAAGGAGACGGACGGACATTATAAAACCAATAAGTAGTTCCATTTTTCCGCTACTGTATAATATAGATTATGAGCACTTGAGCAATCGTGCGTCGACAAAACGATTATCGCGTACGCGACCTCACATTTACACCACGATCTATGGGCCATGTCATTGTGCGTTTAGCATTGTGGAACCCCATCCTTTTGGAAGATAAACTCGTCATCCTCATGCAGTTTTTCTGCCGAAGCAATCATGAAAGAATCCAGAATTTGCATGTAAACATCTGCCTTCACTGTTTCACGTAAATACATACTTTTCCAACCCCATGTGAGGACATGAAACCCCACACCATCACCAATGTGGCAAACTTGTCGAAACGCTTCTTCTTTCCTTCTCCACACCCTGATTCCTAGATCTCCATGCACAAGGCAAAACACAGATTTATCATTAAACAAGATTTTGCTCCACTCGTCATCTCCCAGTACCGTCGCTGTTTGCACTACCTCAGACGACTTTTTCGTTGAATTTTCGTCAACAGAGATTTGATTTTCGGAACTCTTGAGAAATAACCATGGCAGCGTAGTCTTCTCCACGTAGTCCATTTAGAGACGCTGATTCTATGATTGGTTTTCCATAGGAAGTGGAGATGTCGCAGACTCTTGAATCGATGTTTCCAAACAATCCTCAAGGGTATTCAATCAAGATGTGGTCATAGGCTTTCTTCCACATCTGGAGCGAGTGTTTATACACTGGGTTTGGGCATTCTTGCTGTTCTGGTGAGCATGGACTATTCTTGAAACACTTGCTTGAGAACATCCAGCTATTTCTGCAGTCCTGGTCTGCGTCAGTCCTGTTTTATGTGCATTCAAGTAATCAAAAGACTTACTGTTAAGTAACCAAAAAGAATTAGAAGCCGATTTACTCTTTCATCAAATACAATAAAATTAATTATTTATTTTGTTTTTTATTTTATTTTGTTTTTTATTTTATTTATTTTAGTTTTCTATATCTATTGTAAAAAATTTAAACTATTAATTTTATCATCTTTGTTTCGATTTATTAGAACGTAACATTTCTAAAAATGAGCAGTGACTGGAGAAAATGGAGATTTAGCAGACTGTCGAGAAAGAGTTGAAAAGCGACATACGAAGTTATCGAAGTTCCCAGATTAGTAAACAGCTCTAACTTTTTTTCGTTATCTGCGGTAAAGCATGCAACTTCTCTTCATATATCTTTTATTTTTTCAATGTTAAAGATAAATAATAAGCTAGCAACAAGTAATTCGCGAATGGAATGTGCTAAATCTCGTTGTGACGTCATCAAAACCAATTATTTGGGAATCGAGATTACTACCAATGACGTCACAAGTCAAACAATACTACTTCGCAATGCTTCATTGTCCCTTCAAAGGAACATCTGTTGCGCTTAAATCCCGTTTCCAAGTAGCACTGCTGACATCTCCCTTTGCCTTATCGTCACTCGTATATCACTATCCAACTGCAACAACAACAACACCACCACAAAATCTCGTTCTAGTCTCGCACCCAGGTCACCCATCCAGCCTAGCAGGTGGTGGTGAGAGGGTGGTGGGTGCCTCTTTTTTTAACTTTTTTTTTTTTTTTTTTTTTTTTTTTAATCTTGAAACTAGTCCCTCTCGCAGGCGTCCGGCAGCCACATATCATGGTGACCCTAGCTCAACAAAGGCCTACCCTGTCGTCGTTGACCCCGGCGCGATGCCGATCCAGCGATAACATCGCTGAGGAGTTTCCGGCGAGAACAAATCCTCCGTTCACTTCGAATGTAAACATAAGTTGTGGGGGCCGCGAAAGGAGGGTATGCCGAAGAGCACACGCGCTGGCTTTCACTCGAAACTGACTCTTTTTTGCAGGTGCGTGTGCAACCTGATAGCGCTTAACGCATCTATATATAGACAGTAAAGGGTTAGATGGTTAAAAACAGCCTAAAAACGTGACTGCCGACTGTGTAAAAAGGTTTATACATGTGCCGTGTATATTTTTGTCTTGTACCTGTTGTTGTTGTTGTTGTTACTGCTGCTAGCAATGTAATCCCTAATAGCAGCAGCAAAGCAATTTAACTCCTTGTTCTCATTTCCTTCTTCCTGCCATTGTAAACGAAATCCGATATCGGTTTGATTTATCACTTAATTCTAGGACATAATTATACGTAGACTCATATATACGACACCATAACAGCTTCCTCTTCCACCTACGCATAATCTTAATTGTTAATTTTTTTTTAAATTTATTAACAACCTTTTTTCTAAACTTAATCACTTTCCTTCTCTTTTACTAGTTTAGCGCACAAACAATTCGTTCAACAAGAAATGGGACGCTTTCTCAAGAGCGCAAGAAAATAATTCTACATCGCTTCCATGTCGTTTTCTATTTTTTTGTATTTTTTCAGCGTCACAAACAATTCGTTTAGCAAGAATTGGGACGCTAAGTCCGGATAGTAGGCTGGGTAATCCAGAACCTCCCAACTTTTAACTTTTTGCGAACCGGAGAATGTGAATGTTTCCACATCATGCTTGCAGTTTTAGGCTCAGATGTGAAGGATGGTTCTGTCCGAAACGTCACCTTCTTTATTGATTATTTATTAATTCCAGGGTTTTTGTGTCTCGCCATTCTTCTCCACATCCGTACTTTGAAGCAATGTTAATTTTAATTAAGCATTAAAGTAATTTATGTTAAAATTAGTGTGTGTGTTCCTGTATACCCTACGTTGAGAGGAACTGCATTGTTTTACACACCAACAATAAGAGGACCTGGTTGCAATGCGAGGACTTTTTTCGGGTCCTCGCATTGCTTAACCTTAAATTTCCTCGTAAAGCGGTGTCCTGATGCATAAAATGAATTTTTTTCAAGTTCCTCGTATGTACTCTAAATTTCCTATCTGCATACACACCCTATCCACAATTTGTGTGAAGCTGAAGTCAAAAGCCATGCAAAAGCGCCCTCTGCAAGTGTGTAAAGTGCCTGGAAACACTAAGAAAAAGAGACAACCTTTACTCACGTTGTCAGATGCCAGGTCCTCGTATCTGCTTTAATTTTCACGTGTATTTATTCTTACGCCCTGGCTTATAGTCAAAACAAACATGGCGACTTTCATTGGAGGAATCGTTTACATTTATACCAGTTAAAAATAAAATAATCTAGGCCTTCCAACACACACTGCGTCCCGGTGTCATTTGATTGTTCAATGCAGTACTGTAAGTAAACGGAGCTGCGGGGACCCCATGTTCATATGAAAAAAAATACTTCTAAGGACCTCTTCTATCATCTCCCAAAAAATCTGTACTCAATTCAAAAACACCCTGTATATAAGCTTATATTTGTAGAATTATATTTTCATGAAACCATGTTTTACATTAATGCAATCTTTTTTCTTATATTATTTCCGTACATCATAAAGAATATGCGATCTCGAGCAAGAAATCAATTCAGAACAATTACTTGTTAAGAAAAATAAAGATAATTTTTATTAAAAGAAACTTCAGACAAATTTTGGAATGAGAAATTTGTAACTTCCCCGTTGCCCCTTTTAATCCGTCGATGCTTTGTTTGAAAGAATATGTATCCAAATATTTGTTCAAATAAGTGAGAAAACAAATTTTGTAAATTGGAGGAATAGTTTTTTTTAATTTGAATATTCTAGTTTTAATTAAGTTGAATAGTACTCCTTTAATTAAAATGTGATAAAATTAAAATAAATAATAACAAAAAAACAATAAAAAAAGTCACCCGAGATCGCATATTCTTTTAATTAAAGGAGTACTATTCAACTTAATTAATATAATTATCACTACTCCTACATTCTAGTTTTAAGTTAATTTCATTTTAAAAAGTGTTTTCATTTAACTCACTAATTTCTTTAGTTCTCTTCATTAGAAGGTTTTATTTTTTTTTAATTTTAATTTTAATTTTAATTTTTTAGAAGGTTCTCTTCATCTGTTTCATCCGTTTTATATGTCTCATCATTGAATCGGAGATTTCGTTGTTTATTCTGCAGTCTTGCTCATTTGGGCTGACGTGTTTTTAGTTGTTGCTTCAAGTTTTTTGTTTCATGATTCTTTGTTTTTACTTGTCGCTAATAGCCTAAATTGTGAGGCACCATTCAAAAACCATTCATTCATTAATTTTCTCATCATAAATCAGTATGAAATCACTAATAAAAATTGAGATAAAGAAACTTTTCGCTATAACACAATATATAGTAAACTTTTTATAGAATGTATATCTTAGTTTCATTTAGTAAAGGATATTAATAGTAAGAGAAAAATTGTATATTCTACTTAATCTAAAAACGTTATAATCTCAAGAAGTATGTAAGATTTAAAAACAAATGGAAATTATTCTAAATTTGTACTAAAAAATATAAAAAAACTTTGTATAAAAAATTATTTATTGTATTCCAGGGTTCCTGTGTCTCGTTTATAAATATATATTGTTTACTAAAAATATGATTTCATTTTCATTCATAGAAACTAAAATTGTCTGAGAAAAAAATAGTTGGGAAGAGTTGTTTTATTTTATGCATAAAAGGAAATATTACATGTTATTGCAATTATTGAAACTATGTAGAAAGAATTTCGTAAAACTGAAGCGTAAATTGACACTTCTTTTTATTGGTAGCAAAGGAATAGGCTGTTGTTGCTGTTATTGCTTTGAAAAATATAGTTATTGTATTTAAAGGCAATTTTCCTAATAATATTAGGAACTGGTGAATTCTCTTTAAAATTTCAGTTAAAGTTTACTACATAGTGTGTTTTATTTTGTTTCATTCATTATATTCATTTATTAGGAGCTTTAGCATAAAAGCTACTTATAAGAATGCGCCCTTGGTCTGTACGTTTATCTGGCTGTCCGGCCATCCGCCGTTTGCACGATAACTTGAAAACGGATTATCTTTTTCGAATTCTGTTTTCAGAAATATAACCATAAAAATCTTAGCTCGGCTGTATCAACTTTTCAGAATTTTTCGTGGAACCCTTCAACTCGAATTCACGTGCTAAAACAGTGAGTGTAAAGAATAAAAAAGATAATGGCATGTCATATAACAATCGATTTATCAAGACGGAATACATTGTTACTTTCTGTTCATCTTTTAAGCATTACTGACATCGGCGCGCGCACGTGAAATAGCTTTGTCGACGCACGATTGCTCAAGTACTCATAATCCATGTTATTCAGTAGCTAAAGAATGGAGCTACTTATTAGTTTTATAATGTCTTAACTGTGTATCCCTTCATAATTTTTACATTTTTTGAGGTAGAAGTTGAAATTCGGAATGTGGCTTACTATGGGCATGTCCATCTGAACTATTTAGTTTGGTTTTGATCGGTACACTAGGGTCGGAATTACGGGGTGGGATTCAGGGAGGACAACATATCTATGTGCTATTTAGGTACGTAAAGGCGTGAAATTCAGTATCCAGATTCCTTTAGACAAGATTTACATTGCTATGAAGTTTAGGCCCAGGTGTTCCATTGGGGTCGGATTTACGGGGGTGGAAAATGTTCAAGGCAAAAGCGTTTTCGTTAAATGCAAAATTCCGATAAAGAAAAGGATTACAATTTTTGCCGACAGATGTCGCTTTTATTCATAGGTCCTTTACCGCCGACCCAGTTATCAAAATTAACTATGATTCTTTCTTGTTTCGGTTCATAATCGATGTTCACTATTTATTCAGGGTATGGCGGTGAAATTATTTCGTTTAACTCTAAAATATTTAGCGAAGCGGTGTTTTTCCGTCATTGTGAAAAGACTGGGAATTGATCAGCCATGAACGACAACAACGCACTGGTTAGCCGACTTTTCTAAAAAGACAGCCAATCATAAAAAACCTCTATTTCTAAGGCCACCAATCATAGCAACCGAAACGACAATAACACCTTATTGGATGAAAAATTTCCCGGAAGAAAGGCACAAAAGTAAACAGAATGTTACTAATATGACAAGAAAGGAAAAATAAGTATGTGGATAATAGTAAATAAAAGAAATAAAAAACTCTTTCACCTTTTTGTTGTGGTGAAAGAGTTTTTTATTTTTTCTATTTACCTTATTGGATAGTTTAAATTTTCATTTCAAAAAGCCTTAAATGTTAACACCTAAGCAAAAACCTCGAATTTGCTTATATAGTAGATTATTCATTTCCAGTACCATCATAAATCAAACTCCTAAATATATACTTAAAGAAACAGGCATTGAGTCTGGATTCCTTAGGTTTCATTAAAAGTCATTAAATGAGTAAATCCCAAATGAAAGAAAAATAAAATTTCCGGTAATTTTTACAAAAAGGAAGAATCCTGTTTAAGATCTACACTTTGATGATATAGTATATGGGCGATATTATAATGTGAATGTGTCAATATATATCATGTATTTAAAAGTTCTGTGTATACCTTCAAAATATAAATTGGAATATTAAAATCACGAAAACGAATACAGACTGTGAAACGAAACGAGTACAGACTGAAACCATCCACGGCACCAACGAAATTCGCGGCAAACGACATCTAATTTTTATTAAAAATTAAAATATATCAAATATTATTGATACATACACCGATGGAAACGAAATTTCATGTAGATTTATAAAATATAAAAATCTCTCGTTAAAAGTAAAGACCATAAACTAAATTTTTTCCTTAACAAATATGAGTGACCTTGCAATATTAATATCCAAAATCAACATGCTTTTGAAAACACGGAATAAAATTCATCTAGTATTTAGACTCGCGATCATATATTTTAATGTTTAACCATTATTCGTGCAATTTTTACGTACATTATAGATGTATAAAATGCTCTCGGAATAAATTCCTACAAATTTTCTAAATTTTAAGCCACTTAACAAATTTTTCTGATGCATTTCTCTTTATTGCTTCTATTTGAGAAAACGGTTCCATTTAAATTCACTGCCCAATCTAGACAGTGAATTGGGTAATCTCCCGTCTAGATTTCATAGATTTTTTTTCATCAACCAATCCTCCTCGATCCGCAATACTGTTTTGAATCATTTGTGAACAAAGGAATAACTAAAGTTATACAACTGATACCAAAAGATTTATAACTTAAAATGAATTATATTTTCCATATAAATTTATTTAATTCGAAAAGTTATTCGAAAGCATGTAATTAAAGTAATTGTTTGATTTTTCAACTGTATACATGGTATAAATGCGGACATGAAATACTTCAATCATAATCCTAATCCCCCCCCCTACAATCCAATCATAAAATTTTTCCCTTCGCTATTCGTCCCTTCCTTAATTCCACAATTTCGTTTGATTATGTGAATATTCATCAGCTAAGTCAAACTCAAATTGATGTATCGAAATAATTCATAATGTTACAGTGTTAAATAATTTGCAATCAATATAGAGATAACACATCAAAAATTCAAGATAAATATTTCAAAAATATTCTTTTCTATTCAAATAAATCTTTGAATGATTTTATTATTCTATATGGTTGAAGAAAAATTGCTATTTAAAATGTTCTATTTTTAATTAAGCTATAATTTAACTTTTTTTCCAAATAGACTATATGAGTCCTCTTAATGATTTATAAGAATATAGTTCAAGGGTCCAATTTACACATATCTATGAGGTTGTTGTTCTCTGTACTGTACTTATAAACGAAATAAAGAGAGGCCTTACAGTACAACATATGTCGAAATTATCCGACTAGTTTCGGCTTAATCCCGCCTTCTTCAGGGTACAAGGGAAAGAGTGGCTAGCAGCCTTTACATAGCGACATGGTGAAGGATACAAAATAACGATTTTATTATAATACAGTGAGTGTAATACAATACAATTATTTTTTTATAATACAGTGAGTATAAACAACCGAATCTGATTGACTGAACAGAAATAGGAAACAGTCGATGGGTCATGTTAGGGATGAGGGGGAGGGGTCATTACATTTCAAACGGGTGACATAAACAGAGTGATTTAAATAAACAAATAAATAAATAAATGAATAAAAAAGAAAATATAAAATAAATAAGATTAAAATGTATGTCAAACAATATAATTTAGAAAATAAACAAATAAATAAATAAATACAAGATTTTAAACTTGAGCAAATTTATACTTGAGCAAAATTTGTATGTAATGTGGGTTTGGCTCCAGCTGTTGGTTGAAGTGCTAATTGTTCCCATTTGAGCCTACCAGCCTGCTTTCCCCAACCAATCTCGGGGAGAAAATACAATAAAATATCAGTGAACGTATCCATTCAACTATGAATTAACTTTTATAAATAAGACACTCTGAAGGAACTTTGAAGATACTTTGGCTTCAAAATGAGACAAAACTAGATATTTTGGCTACAAGATAAGATAATGTGAAGTTGAGATGATACGTAGATAAATAATTATCTAAAAACAGATAAATTAAATAACTTAACAATAACACAAATTTATGTATGAAAATAAAATAAACACGAAACATAAACAGAAAAACATGGCTTATTCTAGGGGTGGGGGGTGTCATTATGTTTCAGAGAAACCTTTGAATAAACGGAATGAATTAACATAAAAATAAATAAAATAAATAAATAAATAAGAAAAATAAAAATAAATAAATAAGTAAATTAGAAAAAATATAAGAAAAATAAATAAAACAAGTAATAAAAATAAATCAACAAATAATAAATAAAATAATCAAAATAAAATAAAATAAAAAGTAAAATAATAAAACAAAAAATAAAAAAATAATAAAATAAAACAAAAAATAAATAAATAAATAAATCACTGTATCAGTTATTTTGTATCGTTCACCATGTCGCTATGTAAAAGGCTGCTAGCCATCCTTTCCCTTGTACCCTGAAGAAGGCGGGATTAAAGCCGAAACTAGTCAGATAATTTCGACTGTAAGGCCTTTCTTTATTTCATTTTACACATGTTCCTGGTTGTGTTGCTAATAATTTCAAAGGTGTGACCAAGGTCCCCCCATGCACTTTAAAATTTCCATCAGTTCCTCATAACGTTAAAATGCTATTTCTAGAAAATATGCATCAGGATTGTTGAAAAATGCCTTATATGCATAAATAAAAGAGAATTAACCTGCTGAAAATGAGGGGGAAAAGGGAATGTATATTTTTCCCTATAAATTAATATAATAATATTTTTTATTTTTTAATTGAGTTCTGAGAAAATTTTTGGCATTTTAATTTTCTTCCAAAATTAGCAATGATACTTATACAGACACCTCCTAATAGAGGATACCTCTTATTAAGGGACAGTTTAACAGTCCCGGTCCCTTTGATAGGAACTCTTGTTGTCCCTCTAAATAAAGGACATCTGTATTTAGCGGACAAAATTCATGGTAGCATTGGTGTCCGCTATTTGGAGGTTTCACTCTATTATATTTTTGACTTCTGGGAATATTTTTAGGATATTAATTTTCTTTCAAAATTAGCAATGATACTTAACAGTTCCTCTTAAATGAGATAAAACAAAAATAATCGTTCGTGTGTAAGTCCTCTTAATGATTTCTAATTATATGGTTCGAGAGTACATTTTACACATGTTCCTCGCATTTCCAGCCCTCGTAATGTTGCTAATTATCTCAAAGAGGGAGGTGACCACGCGTCCTCGCATGCACTTTAAAATTTCCATCAGTTCCTCGTATTGATAAAATGCTATTTCTAGAGATTATGCATCAGGTTTGTTGAAAAAAGGTCTTATATACTTTAAAAATGGTTATTAGTACACTATTAGTTAACTTTAAATAAAATAAAAATGGTTCCTCGTAACAAGGTCTATAGCGCATTTCCTCGCATTGGAGGGTACACGGGTATGTGTGTGTGTATGTGTGTTATAATTTATCAAAGTTATAAATGACCAATCGGTTGTTTCAATATTAAGATATTTAGAGAGCTCAGGCTGAACATATGGGACCATTATCTCCTACTTTCCATTTGGGACCATTATATCCGGGACCCTATTCTCCGGGACCATATTATCCGCATACCGTGAAGTGCAAGACCCAGGACTCATCTCCTGTGACAATGCCATTCCAGGGATGTGAAGATCGCATAAAAGCGTGGAAAAAAAATAATTAGTACACATTCTTTAATAAACTCACAGAAATTTTCAGATAGCATTTTGAGCTTGCTAAAACGTTTTTCTGAATTGTAAGCTTTAAAGTCCAGCAGCAGTTTGTTAACACTGTCAAATGAATGCGTTGATCACATTCTGGGCAAACAGAAAAAAAATAGGAAAAAAAAAACCCACAGCCTGAACTCGAACCATGAACCTT
>JAHWFO010001731.1:886495-922408 GCA_023313115.1 Rhysida immarginata | reverse complement strand
ATAGAGATCGTAAATGCATGTAAAAATATGGAAGTCAAAAAGAATCTAAAATTTGACTCGCAGTTTTAAGACTGAGGAGTCCAATTGACTCGTAGATTTTCGTCCTAGAACTAACAGCCCCTATCATTAATTTTACATAATATTCATTCAGGACACGTCATTCCAAGTTGTTTGATATATTATATGCTATATCTTATGCTATATCGAAAATTTTGAACAATGTCAATAATATTCTTTCATGATAGCCTTTTTTTGGTCTGCTGTTGATCGGGAAAAATCAAGAGAAATTCAGGGAATTTTACGAAATCTTTTTGCTAGGCACCCTATCATTCCTAACCTGTTTTATAATTTTAATTGTAAATCCTATTGCATTTTTCTCGTCGCCCTTTTATTACTTCCTATTTGTCCTCCGTCCTGTCCTATCCCAACACGTCTTCTAATTAATCTCATTTGTTCTCTTCTTGTTATTCAGCCAATACCGCATTACTATTCCCTATGCAAACTATATATAAACCCGTCCGTTAGTACTCCTTTCATCATTATCAATGACGTCTCCTATGGTGAAGTGAAGTTCGTGGCGCTCTATAATTCACCTACACATTATCTTGACGTTAGCGAGCTTGATGAACTCTTCAGTGGTGACACTCCAGTCGTCGTGGCTGGTGACCTAAATGCCAAACACCCAAGCTGGAACTCCAGAACGCAGAACTACAACGGCATGATTCTCTATTGGTACATACAAGGGAAAGATGACATCATCGCTGCTGGACCTGTGGAGGACACCTGCTACAGCGACCACTCCCCTACTAGTGACGTTTTGGACATCTCGCTCTTGAAGGGTTTCTTCAAACCATACAATATCTACACAATTGATGACCTTTCTTCTGACCACAAGCCTGTGGTGTTGAACTTTGACAATGTTGACATAAATTTCCGAGAGGAACTCATACATCATGAAGACTGGAAACTCTACAAAGATATTCTTAAGGGCTATGGCTGCCATTCCGACGTTGCGTACTGTATGGAGGACATCGATCAACGTGTTGAAGACATCACCATATGTATTAACAGTGCCATAGAAGCTAGTAACTATCCATCAGAGAATAAACCTCCTCATCGAATCCAACTCACTCCAGGAATCCAACGCCTAATTGCTGAAAGAAACAGGATCCGTAGATTATGGCTATCGTGAACCTTGGCTCAAAACCAAATACAACAGGCTAGTGCGGATAGTCCAAGAGAAGATAAAAGAGTTCGCGACACTAGATGGAATGACAAACTCAAAAGCTTGTCGGCTCGCGACAATTCCGTTTGGAGTATAGTCAGAGCTTTACAGAAGAAGAAGAATAATACGCTTCCTCCACTCCGTACACCACAAGGTCAAACAGATCAGGACAAGGCCCAAGTCATTGCACATTCACTAGAAATGCAATTTGTTACTCCTATCAACAACAATTCCGAGAGCCAAATCATGTCTCTGTGTGTGGAAGATGGCCTTGTCAACTTTGATGAAGTCCCGTAGCATTTAACGAAGAACAACATCGAGGCCGGAGAGATCGCCACCATCATAAGTAAACTGAAAAAGAAGAAGGCTCCAGGAAGAGACAAGGTGAGCAATAATGTCCTTATTAATCTCCAAAAGAATTTTATTGACTATCTCACCAATATTATTAGCGACTGCTGAAATTTTTCTTACTTCCCTGTATCTTGGAAACAATCTATTGTTTTAAGTATCCTCAAGCAGGGGCAAAACTCAGCAATTCCCTCGAGCTACCGACCTATTAGTCTGCTTTCCTCAATGTCTAAAGTTTTAGAGAAAACTATCCTCGTCAGATTCCAAGAACATTGTCTCGCCAATGATCTACTTCGGAGAAATCAGTTTGGCTTTCGTGCCGACCAGTCTTGTCAGATGCAGATATGGAGGCTCGTAGAAGACCTGAGCACCCCCTTGAACCTTTCCAGGTACTGCGGAGTGGTATTCCTCGATGTCATTAAAGCTTTTGACCAAGTGTGGCATGGGGGCCTTGTCTACAAGATGATTAGAGACGGGTTCCCTCCCGATTTGATTTTGATGGTGAAATCCTTTTTCACCGACAGGTCCTACCAAGCTAAAGTTGGTGAAAATCTATCCACGCCCCGTGTTGTAAAGGCCGGTGTCCCTCAAGGTTCTGTCCTCGGGCCCGTGCTATTTAATTATTTTGTGCATGATCTCCCGAACCCCAAAAATTGTGATCTATATTTCTATGCTGACGATACTGCCATTATGACATGGGCTCACAAGCCGGCTCACGTTATCACTCGTCTACAGCACGCCTTGAAGATGTTCGAAGACTGGTTTAACTGCTGGAAGCTGAATCTTAATGTCGGAAAGTGCAAGGCTATGTACTTCAACAGAAAGTTCAAGCGTCCCCCAGATTCTCTTGTTCTATTCAATAAGAAACTGGACTGGATAGACAACTACAAATATCTTGGCGTTATCATCGACTCAAGACTCTCGTGGAATCGTCACGTAACCTACGCTCTGAACAAAGCGAAGAGGGCTAAGTACAGTCTCATAGATTTCCTGGGCCGCAACAGCACCCTCAGCATCGACAACAAGCTACTTCTTTGCAAGTCGATTATTCGGACCATGCCTGCGTGGGCGACTATCTGTAGAAGCAGATGGAGTGAGCTACAGTTATTCCAGAATGTTACCTTGAGGACCATTGCCCAGCTGAACAGAAGGATTGTGAAAAACCAATCCATCCACTCAGATCTAGATATGGTCCACATTGGAAAATTTATACATGACCTTGTTTTGATTATGGTGCAGAAGTTGAAGACCGGAATACTGAAGAACTCAATAGATACGAAGTGGCATATGAAGTATCGAAAACCAAGGCACATTCTTGACATCAACTTTGAAGACATCAGCAACCTCTCTTTCACCTTGCATTATCATTTTGTTTGTATTTTGTTTCTGACAATCGTCAATCTTATTTTCTTTTTGTATAATATGGAAGACCGCTTGGGTTGGTTAGGCTTCTTGGCATTTATTCTGGTTCGATGAGCTTGTGAAAGCGCTGCTTTCGTCCCATCTGAAGAAATGTACACTTCACTGTTCGATTGTCGATTGTACTCTTTTCATAACTTCAGGATAATTCTCTAATATTCTATTTGCTTTTATAGAATTATCCTTTTTGCTTTGCTAAAGGACAGTCTCTATCCGAAACGTCAGCTCTTTGTTTTGATTTTGATTTTATCTATTATTTTTTAATTATTTTTGTTTATTATCTTATTTTTTATTCATTTTTTATTTTTAATTAATAACTATTATTTATGCTATATTTTAGCATTGAAAGTTTCTAATGGACCATATAGATACGACTAAACGACGTACCTTAGAACTAATTTCGACTATCATTAATTTTTATTTATATTTATTTCGGAAGCGTCATTCCAAATTGTTTGATATATTACATGCTATATCTTAGCATTTAAAGTTTACAGTGGGCCATAATGTTATCACTAAACCACGTACCTTTGAACCAATTTTAAGTATTATTAATTTTACGTTATATTCATTCAAGGCACGTCATTCCAAGTTTTTTGATATATTACATGCCATATCTTAAATGGAGCTCAATGGTACCACTAAAACACGTACCATCCAATCAATTTTGACTGATTTTGACAACAAAGGAAGAGCATCACATGTTTCACAAGCCTTTTCTCTGTCTTAGCTGTTGATCAATGTTTAGGCCATTTATACTAGGCCTGTGAGAAAAGTATCCGACCTAAATTTTTTTTTGCGAAAACCTGATGGATTTGGATCGCGCGCGCTTGCATGAGCCGACCTTGAACCTTTGTGCGTATGCGTGAATTTTTTCCCGCCTCTCAATAGCGTCAGTTTCTGGCAATCAGCATTAGAGGGAGGTAGTGTGTTGTGCTCTCGTCGGTTTTTGATTTAAAGGAAAATGACGGAACGACTGAAGCAGCGTTACTGCATCAAATTCTGCCAGAAACTGGGCGACAGCCAGGTGGAAACCATCAGCCGTCACAGTGGAAGCATTCCTCGTCACCACGACCAAAGAAGGCCCGCCAAGTGCGCAGCAATGTGAAAGTGATGCTGACTGCTTTCTTTGACTCTCGCGGTGTGGTACATCACGAGTACGCACCACAGGGTCAAACAATCACCAAAGAGTACTACAGGGATGTCCTCCGTCGCCTACGTAATGCAGTGCGGCGCAAGAGACCGCAATTGTGGTCAACAGGTAATTGGCGCCTCAAAAACCAAACTTGATTCAGAATTTTTGGCGAAAAACCAGACTCCCGTGGTACAAAAGGCTCCTTACTCTCCTGACCTGGCCCCCTGCGACTTTTGGCTGTTCCCCAAACTCAAGAGGCCATTGAAAGGAACGCGATTTCAGACAAGAGAGGACATTATGGCTGCAACGATAGCCGAGCTAAACTCCATTCCGAAAGACGCTTTCCAGGAATGCTTCCAACAATGGCGGCACCGCTGGGAGCAGTGTGTGGAGTCCCACGGAGACTACTTTGAGGGTGATTAGGTTTCCAATGCTCCAGGTGTGTAATTTTTTTTTCCCCGGCCGAAGGTCGGATACTTTTCTCACACGCCTCGTACGTGGAATTAAAAATTTGAAAATAACATAAAACGAGGGTTAAACGTAATACAAATAAAATATGTCTTCATATCAGGTGTCGATAATAACAGAAAAATTATAAAAATAAAAGAAAAAAATATTAAATCATCTGCGCCCGGATTCGAACTCGCGATCATTCGATCCACTAGCTTGTCACTCATAAAATCCGTGCAAACCACGGAAATCCATGACAAAGTAGTGAAAAAGCTTTCCTAAACTATGTTAAAGCATCATGACTTTTATAGATGAAAAAGATACGGAAGTCACTTAAAATAACATTTCTGCTCACCTAATTGGACAATAATGAAACTTTTTGTCTGTTTTGGAATCATTCAAACTTAACCTAACCTTTAATATGTTTAATCTGCTAAATTTCAAGGGTTGAAGAGGATAACTAGAGGAATATCACAACCTAAAATTCTTTTATTCTCATGTTTTCGCAAGGAGTTTATAAGGTAGCTCCATGAATATTAAAGTGGCAAAGCTTCGTTGGTGGCGCATTTTGACAGTTTTGTGCGAAAACCGACACATCTTGGCGAGAATTCCTTTCCTGATTCCCACCAAAACTCCACACACTCTCGAGTAACACCTTACTGCGAACTCGTGCCTAACACTTTACCTAACCCGACAGCACTCACCTATGCATTAACTGACCGTTCCTTCAAACAAGACTTAAGCAAAGCGGAAGCTGATCCTTGTTCAATTTCTAAACCGAAAGTCAGACGATATCAGTGCAAAAAAAAAAGCGTTGAAATGATTAAATTAGATCAAATTTCATCAAAAAAGTATGCTACATAAAAATATTTTCCCCTGCTACGATCGAATGACTTCAGTTCAATTCACATACATCGAATGATATCCGAGATACTAGTGCAAACGAAAAAATCATAAAATCCTAGGCAGCAGATACATTATTTGAACAAAACTTATACAAAATTACTCCTACTAAAATAGCACTTCAATTCAATTTCCTTTAAAAAGACGATGCTGAGGTACTAGAGCAGTTGAATGCTTAGAAAGACTAAAATTCATTAAAACTTGTAAAATCTTGTGCAACACACTGTACATTTCAAACAAATTGTACAAAATATCGCCTGCTACAATCGTTGTTTAATTTGTTCACTGGAAATCAGACGATATTCGAGATACTAGTGCAAACGAATGCTTAGAAGGCTTACATTCCATTAAAACTCATAGAATCTTATGCAATAGACAAAATATTTTATACAAAACTTGTAGAAAATGGTTCCTGCTACAATAGTACTTCAATTTTATTCACGTAATCCCGACGATATTCGAGATACTACTGCAAACGAATGCTCAGAAGGACCAAGCTTCACAAAAATTCAGAACATCTTATGCAGAAGACGAAATATTTGAACAAAACTAGTAGAAACTGGTTCCTGTTACAATTCAATTTAATTCATGTAAATCACAGGATATTCAAGATACAAGTGCAAACGAATGGATAGTAAGCTTAAAATTCATTAAAACTAATAAATTTTATGCAGCAGACGAAATATTTCAACAAAATTTGTCGGAAATGTCGCCCGCTGCATTCCTCCTTCAATTCCATTCCCGTAAATCAGATATTATTTGAGAAACTAGTGCAAATGAGCGCTACAATGCTTAAAATTCTTTAATGCCCATACAACCTTATGCATCACACAAAATATTTCAAAAAAGTTGTACAAAATATCGCCTGCTACAATCGTTGTTCAATTTGTTCACCGGAAATTAGACGATATTCGATACAAGTGCAGGTGAACGCTCAAGAAGAATAAAACTCATTAAAAAACTCATGAAATCTTCTTCAGCATTATTTGAACAAAACTTGTAGAAAATGGTTCCTGCTATAATAGTATACTTCAATTCAATTCACGTAAACCCGACGATATTCGAGATACAAGCACAAACGAACGCTTCTAGGGGTTAAATTCATTAAAAATGATAAAATTTTATGCAGCATACATAAGAAAAAATTTATAGAAAATGGTTCCTGCTACAAAAATACTTAATCGGCCTCGGCGGTTCAGGGATTGCGTGATCGCCTCTGATGCCCGAGGACGCGGGTTCGACCCCGGCCGAGGACGACGAGGATTTTTTTCAGGGGGAAAATCCTGAAATCACGCACTTCCTTCGGAAGGGAAGTAAAGCCGTTGGTCCCATGTAGTCGTTTGCCGGCTGCATGTTAAAGAACCCTTGCGAGGCAAAAATTTGCGGCCCCTATAACACCGTCCTGAAATGACCATGGCAGTTGAAGAGGACGTTAATACCAAACAAACATAACCAAAACAAAAGTACTTCAATTCAATCCATATAAAATCAGACGATTTTAGAGATACTAGGCCAAAGGAATGCTTAAGAGGCTTAAAACCTCTTGTTAAAATTCATTAAAATTCATTAAAACCTTTTGTTAAGCAAAATTTTGAACGAAACTTGTAGAAAATGTCTCCTGCTACAACTGTAATTCTCTGCTTAAGAGACAATTCATTAAAATCTTATGCTAGAGACTAAATATTTGAACAAAATTCGTCGAAAATGTTTCCTGCTAAAATGGTACTTCAATTCAATTCACGTAAACACGACGGTATTCAAGATACAGGTGCAATCGAATGCTTGGAAGGCTTAAATTTCATTAAAACTCGTAGAATCTTATGCAGCAGAAAAAATATTTGAACAAAATTTGTAGAAAATGGTTCCTGCTACGATACTGCTTCAAATTAATTCACGTAAATCAGACGAAATTCGAGATACTAGTGCAAACGACTACTTAGAAGAAATAAATTCATTAAAATTCATTAAAATTTTATGCTAGAGAATAAAAATTTGAACAAAACTTGTAGGTAATGGCTGCTATTGCAATGGTATTTCAGTTCAATGCTGGCAAATAAGACATGTCTAAAATTCATTAAAAGTTATAAAACCTTGTGCAAAAGACAAAACAGTTGAAGAAATTTTGTAGAAAATGTCTCCTGCTATGTTTGTTTTCAATTTGTTCACCTGGAAATGAGACGATATTCGAGATGCTACTGCAAACAGGCGCTAAAATGAGTGAATTCGAGCAAAATCTAATGCTGGAATTAAGGAACATCACTTGCTACAATCGTCTGCTGCAAGTGTTAGGAAAACAAATTGAACAATATTGGTAGCTCGTGATGTGTTCTTCGTATTTTTTCAAATTGTTTCTTTTTGACATAAAACTGCACGAGATTTGACCTACTTACACAAGCTCGAGGGTTCGTTTAGATTGATTTCAATGAACAAATTTAACAAGGATTAGGTGACATTTTCTTCAGTTTCTTCATCACTAGCGAATGATCTTAACGTTCAAACGCCATACGCAAATAGAATATCGTCTGCGAGATTCTGAAGAACAATGGCGTATCTTCTGCGTATTCATAATTTAGATCACAGGCCTTTTAATCATTCGTTTGCACCAGTATCTCGTATATCGACTTATTTACGTGAATTGACTATTGCAGCAGGAACCATTTTCTACAAGTTTTGTTCAAATATTTTGTCTGCTGCTTGAAAATTTATGAGTTTCAATTAATTTTAGGCCTTCTAAGTATTCGTTTGCACTGGTATCTCAAATATCATCTCCAGTATGGGAAACAAATTGAACGACGATTGTAGCAGGTGATGTTCTCTAGAACTTTCGTTCAATTTGTTTGCTCCTAGCATAAGATCTTACGAGTTTTAATGAATTTAAAGCCTAGAGCAGCAGATCACTCCCTTTCAGGACGCCTTGTCAAAATAGAAATGAGAAATTGCAACGCAACCATCATTAGTAGCTTGTCTCTGCTGCAACATCTTCATTGTGGAGCGATTAACGGAAACTAAAATAAAAATACCCCCAACTGGCGACTCCGTTATCAATTTTATAACAACAAGACTGTAAAAATCGTTATCATTTCCCAGGTCATTTTTTCGCTTCAAATATAAGACGAGAGTATACCAGACTACCCCTTCACCGAGAGGTAATCTTCATTAAACGAAGGTAAGCCACCACCGAGGAGGAAGGACACGTGAGGGGGTCTCCAAGCCCCTCAGCCCATAAATCCCAGAATGCTTTTAGGCAAAGTGGCGGTAAAAAAAAAATCGCGCAAGAATCTGGAAAATGTGACTCTTATGGGATCTCAAAGCGAAACGTGAGAACCTCCGACCATCTTTCGTGACCCCCCTCTACGCAATACCCATCTCTCAAGAACCCCCCCTACTCCGACAACTGGACTAATTCTCACTCTAGACAACAACAACAACAAAAAAAAACAAATAACTGCAGAGAGACCTATTGTTATCTCGACTTGTATTCGAGAGAATATAACCGAGTTATAGAGCCTTCCGAATAACAGAATTCCCATTGCAACGAGAAATAAAAGGCACTTCTACCACCTATTCGAAAAAACTTTCCCGCAAAGACTTAAATTTTTTTCTCTAATTTAAGACGAGACGGTAAAGCACTTTAGATAGATAATTGTAATAAGAGCTCTATAATCCAGAAGGTTCTATAACCCGGTATTGCTTCCGCAAAGGCTTTAATCTCTCGTCTTAAATTCATAGACTTTGCAGAAGCAAAGGGAACTCTATTATCCGGAAGTCTCTACAACACAGTAAAATGTTTTCTCGAATATAAGACGAGATGGTTGAAGCGTTTTAGATAGGTAGTTTTAGTAAGAGTTCAGTCTTAGTGGATAATAATACAGAAAGCTCTATAAGCTCGTATTGGTTCTGCATAGGCTTAATATTTTTTATCGAACATAAGACGAATTATTTGGAGACGATATAGATAGCATTTGTAATGGATTTCGATTAGTCAGAGGGCTCTATAACCCGGAATTGCTTCTGCAAAGGTTTAATCATTTTTCTCGAATATAACACCAAATGGTTGAACCATTTAAAGTAGGTAATTGTAGTAGGAGCTCTATAATTCGGAAGGCTCTATAAGCCGGCATTATTTCCGCAAAGGCTTAATGTTTTTTTTTCGAATATTAGACCATCTCGGTTGAATCCTTTTAGATAGGTAGCCGTGGTAAGAGTTCTATTATCCGGAAAGCTCTTTAACCTGGCATTGCTTTCACAAAGGCTTAATGGTTATCTCGAATATAAGATGAAATGTTTGAACGCGCTTTAGATAATTAGTCATTATAGGAATTCTTTTATCCAGAAGGACCTGCAATCCGGTAGTGTAGAGAGCAATGGAACTCCTATTACAACTAACTAACCTCAAGCATCTTGTCTTATATTCCCGGAAACCATACCGAATTTTACAGGTCTCCGACTAATAGAATTCCTTTTATAAAGCGTTTTCAGTGATCTCGTCTTGAATTCGAGGAACAACACCGGCTTATAGAACTTTTCGGTTAATAGAACTCCTACTCAACTACCTATCTAGAAGAGAAAAATCTAGTACTGTAATATGATTTCTATTAGTCGGAGGGCTCTATAACCCGGAAATGCTTCTGCAAAGGTTTAATCATTTTCCTCGAATGTAACACAAGGTAGTTAAAGCATTTTAAATAAGTAATTGTTGCAGGAGCTCTATAATCCGGAAGGATCTATAAGCCGGCATTGCTTCCCCAAGGCTTAATGGTTTTTCTCGAATATTAGACGAGATGGTTGAATCCTTTTAGATAGATAGTAGTGGTAAGATTTCTATTATCCGGAAGGCTCTACAAGCTGGTATTGCTTCTGCAAAAGCTTAATGGTTTTTCTTGAATATAAGTCGAAATGTTTGAAGGCGCTTTAGATGGATAATAGAACTCCTATTACGACTACCTATCTAAAGCAACTTCAACCATCTCGTCTTATATTCGGAAGAAACTCTGCCGGGTTATGGAGCCTTCCGGATTATAGAATTCCCATTGCTTCCAGAAAAACTTAATGATTTTCCTCTAATACAAGACGAGATGGGTTGAAGAGCTTTAGATAAGTAGTTGTAGTAAGAGTTCTATTATCCGGAAGCCTCTATAAGCCGATATTGCTTCTGCAAAGATTTAATGGTTTTTCCCCTCGAATATTTGACGAAATGTGTTGAAGCGTTTTAGATAGGTAGTTCTGTTATCCAGAAGGATCTGTAACCCAGCAGCATAGAGAGTAATAGAACTCCTATCCTCAAGCTTCTTGATTTATATTCCCGGCAACCATACCGGGTTATAGATCTCTCCGAGTATTAGAATTACTATTCTAAATACCTATCTAAAGCGTTTTCAGCCATCTCGTTTTCAATTCGAGGAACAATACCGGTTTATAGAACTTTCCGGGTAATAGAATTCGTATTACAGCTACCATCTGGTCTTATATTCGCGGAAATCTTTTTGCCGGGTTATAGAGTCCTCCGGCTAATAGAGATCCTATTGAAGCGCGGTTTCAGCAAATGAAGATTTTTCCACGAAAATAAAATGCGGTCGTTTTGCCTCCCCTGTTTCATTTTAATGGAGGAACCATCTTTCATCGCTTTCACCTCACCTGACTCTCACCTAAGCTACACCTGGAGACCCCCTCCTTCAAAAGGCAAAACAGGTAACGCCCACGTCATTTACAGGCCTTGTGCTCGAAGGAAGAAGTGAATGAAGAAAAAGAGGAAGAAGATTTTATGCAAAAATCGACACCAGCTGGCGCCTTGGGACTACTCGACAAGGTAAGACGCATTTGCGTGGATATTATAAACAAGTGGTTATAACTAAGTTACATTAGGTACCTTGTTTTGTAATAACATGTTAGTTTTAGGCCAAAAAAAAACCTTTTCTGAATGATTAATTAAAATTGTACTTGTATGCTGTAAAATGCTTCTCTGTCGTCGACTTTGACATTCATCAATGTCTTTTGCTGATAGGAATAGGGAAACAACCTGGGAAACAAGTCTAGTTTTCGTTATAACAAAGTTAGAGTTTATCTGGAAAATGGTCGAATATGCTGTACTGAGGGTCTCTTTTGTAATTACAATGCGAGAAATTCCCAGGAGAGTTTCTATATTTGGGTCTCTTCTTTATTTTTATTGCCCATTTCGAGTTGTGTGGGGTCGGTCGTTTGTCTCAGGTAGCGGCGTTTTCTCACGGTGATAAGTTTAGTCGGTCAGGTGAGGAGAGGGGTCCGAGAAACCGCAGTAACCGCACATTAGAGGCGACTCCGGTGGCCATTTGGGTGGCAGTAGCTCCGACCGGTCGCAATGCTAAATAGGCGGCATGTGTCACTATAGATACACACGGTCCAGTGAATGAATTAGAAAATATTATGCAAGATTGCGTGAGCCTGAGGTCATGTGACTTGATCAGGATGGCAATCAAAATGAATGAATCTAATTGACTTCAAAGACAGACTACTCCTACGAGACTGCTCACCTAGAAGGAGCCACGATTGAATAAACGGAGCTACTGCTCATCTGCGCATGTTTGATTCAGCGAGCATGAAGACGACTCCTGTCAGATACCCAGATTGCCCAGAGCCTAGAACTCAACCCCACAGAGGATTAGGGCATGTCAGTACAACATCCAACTTCACATATGCAATTGCGTACAAAAGGGTCATAGTTTGTCCCATTTTTATGAAATTTTAATACATTCTATATATCCACGTGACTCACATGCACACAAAATTTGAAAACAATCGGTTTAATAGAAGCAGAGTTATTCCATTAGTTCCCATTTCCCATTATTGGCGTTTGCTGCCTTTTACATCCCTTAAATAGTAGAAAATGGTAGTCAATTCGTAAGAATACTAAAAACAATATAAACAATTCGAAAGAGCTCTATTCAGAGTGTAATTGCGAACATTCGTTATTTTTTTTCAATTAAAGAATTATAGTCAATTTACGAGGCCAACTTTTCATTAAAATTAATGAACAATAAATTCACTACGAGCACAAAGAATGAGCGCTATTCGAACATACAGAGAACACTAAGATTGAGCATAATAGCGAACGTTCGCTTTTGTTATTAAAGTTTTTAATTAAAACACTTGCAACAACGTCAATGAAGACGACTCTAACTTTCAGTTAGTTAACAATCGGTTAAGTCCTTTAACTGGGAAACGTTGCACCAGCTCTAGTTATGTCTCGATTAGGAAGTAACGAGGACTATGATTGGTTCGTTTTGCTCCAACAACTTCATTGTTTTCCATTAGTTGTTTGATATTTAGCTTATCCAAATGGCTGATCAAATTGCTGATCCAAATGGCTATTCAAATAGCTGATCCAAATGGTTGATCCATTTAACCTATCCGTTTATCTTATCCTAATGGCTGATCCAGTTGACTGATTCAAACCGCTGATCCAAACAGCTGATCCATTTAGCTGATCCAGTAGGCAGATTCAAATTGCTTATCAAATGGCTATTTTAAATGGCTGATCCAAATGGTTGATCCATTTAGCTTATCCTAATGGCTGATCCAGTTGACAGATTCAAACCGCTGATCCAGTTAGTTGAACCATTTGTCTGATTCAAATTGCTGATCCATTAACCTGATTCAGATGTCTGAATCAAACGTCATATAGTTGTCTGATTCAAACGGCTGATCCAAATGGTTGATCCAAATAGCTGATCCATTTAGCTTATCGAAATGGTTGAAACAGTTAAGGGCCGAGACCACGGTAAGGCATCGTACCCAGAGCATCAGTGATCCCTCCATGCTTAACAGAAAAATTACTTTTCGACAAGGCCACTGAAGAGATTGATACATTTGTCATACGGGTGGACAAGTTTTCCTGTCTGATTCAAGCTGCTGATCCATTTGGCTGACTCAAATTGTTCATCCATTTAGCTTATTCAAGTTTTCCTGTCTGATTCAAGCTGGTTGATTCATTTAGCCTATCCATTTAGCTTATCCTAATGGCTGATCCAGTTGTCTGATTCAAACCGCTGATCTAAATAGCTGATCCAGTTGGTCGATCCATTTGGCTGATCCGTTTAGCTTATCTAAATAGCTGATCCATTTAGCTGTTTGTTAATTAGTTTATCCAATTGGTTAAAAATATATTTCTGTTTAGGAATGTCATTTAGTTTCGCTAACCATGGACTTAAACCGTGATCATCGAGCGTTTAAGTTAAACTGCTACTTAACGTCTGGTTAAGTCCTCACTTCGCTTGGTCCAACGCAAAAAACTTTAACCGGCACTTTAACAAATAATTAGTTAGCTAGCTAACTTTTTATTACAATTACAAAAAACAAACGATGAATAAGCGCCATTCAAACATACAGTGCGTTATAACGAAAATTCGGTTTGTTTCTTTTTTTTAATTACAGTTAAAACAGGTAACTTTATATTATTATTATTACTGAAAAATAGGCTCAAAACAAAAAGATTTAACAATGAGCGCTATTCGAACAAGCACAGCGTAATAGCGAATATCCTTTTTTTATTTCATTATATTTTTTTTATTAAAATGATAAGTCTAAAAATTAAAACCAGTTCAGCTTACGTTCTCCCCGACGACCACTTCGCAACCACAAATGCAACTGCGCATGCGCTATCCAAAGAGGTTCCGTTATTGTTGTCTCTCTCAACCCCTGGTGTCATCTTAAATTATGACAAATGCTTTCGCCTTTGCGTTGGCATTTGTGAAAAATAAAAGTGGAATGCTCAGAAAGCTTTTCCTTAAGGTCCCCCCGAGATATCACGTGACCACACGCTTCGCCTTCACGACACCCTCACCTGTTTACACCTGCATCCGAGTCGAGAGGGAGCGCTGCTGTAAAAATTATTTTCTCTTCTTCTTAGACCCGGGAACATCCTTCCCATAATTCACTACTCGCTAGTATAGCACACGTGCATCCTTAGCCTTTGTTGTGGGTATAGTGGGGTTATTTTGGGCTTATATTAGGCTTAGTGTTCTCTCACCACAAAAATTGAAGGTTTCATTTGCGAACAGGGAAAAAAAGGACTTAAAAACTGAGAACGCGGAAATCAGAATGAGAAAATTCTCTTTAGGGCGCTATTCCTTTTCCTCGTTTCATTTAATCCCATTTCAGGAGCGTCATTATCTGGTAATTAAAATGGAAATTCTCTCTCTCTTATTTGCATTCGCCTCCTTTTCCATTGTCATTCCACTTTGCTTTTCCTCATTTCGCCTTCAAATTTATTTCCTCGCCACACGCATGCGCTTTCCGCTTAGTTACTGGTTCAGCGCTCCATCGCCACGCCTTATCTTTCACTCAACCATCTGCCTCAGCCAATACCGCCCACGCGATGACATCATGAGTATGTTTTCAAGAAATACTATCATTGTCTATAAGTGTGTTGGTTATTATATTGGCTATTACATTTTAGACTTTAGTATTGTCTTAGCAGACAGCCCAGATGCTCACGAATATCAATTGCTCCAATGTCGTCTGCTTTCTAATGAAGAAATGGAACAATGAATGTAAAATGAATGAAATATTCTGTCTGTTACAGATGATTTTATGAGTTTTAATGAAGTTTTAGCCTTTGTTTGCACTTGTATCTCAAATATCGGCTGATTTCTGGTGAACGAATTGAATAACAAATGCAGCGGGAGACATTTTCTACAAGTTTTGTTCAAATATTTCGTCTGCTGCATAAGATTTTTATGATTTTCAATGAATTTTAGTCTTTCTAAGTTACTTCAAGTTTTGTTCAATGCTTAGCATAAGATTTTAATCATTTTGTATGCTCACATGCATCAATTGCTCCAATACTGTCTGCTTTCTAGTGAAGAAATTGAACAACAGTTGTCGCAAGTGGCATTTTCTTCAAGTTTTGGTTCAATTACTTCATCCTAAGCATATATTCATTTTGTATGCTTACACGTATCAATAGCTTCAATATCGTCTGCTTTCCAGTTAACAAATTGATTAACAACTGTAGCACAAGACATTTTCTCCAAATTTTATTAAAATTGTTTCTCTTTTAGCATAAGATTTGATCAAATTGAATGAATATTGTCTCTCTGTAAACAAATTGATCAACATATTAGCAGGTGACATTTGATGCAACTTTTATTCATATTGTTTCTCTTTTAGCGGAAGATTTATTCAATTTTAATGAACATCGTTAGACTTGTAGTAGCAGGTGACATTTTCTTAAAGTTTTGTTCATTTTATTCATCCCAAACATTTGTATTCTCAAAAGTATCAATTGCTCCAATGTTCTCTGCTTTCTAGTTAACATTTTGAACAACAACTGTGGCAGAAGACATTTTCTTCAAGTTTTGCTCATTTACTTCATTCTAAGCATAAGATTTATTCATTTTTATGCTCACAAGTATCGATTGCTCCAATATCGTCTGCTTTAAAGTTAACAACTTGAACAACAACTGTACAAGAAGAGGTTTTCTACTATTTTCATTCAAGTTGTTTCTCTTCAGCATAAGATTTGATGAATTTTAATAAATATCATCTGCCTTCCGGTAAACATATTCATTAACAAGTCAAGCACAAGATGTTTTCTTCTATTTTTGTTCAAATTTTTTCTCGTTTTAGCAGAAGATTTAATCAATTTTAATGGACTTCGTTTGAAATACAGGGAACAAATTGAACAACAGCTGCAGCTAGTGGCATTTTCTTCAAGTTTTGTTCAATTACTTCAGCTATTGCATTAGATTTAATCATTTTGTTTGCTCAAATGTGTCAATATCGCGAAGAAATTGATCAACAAGCTTTGTACGTGACATTTTCTTGAAACTACTGTTCAAATTGCTTCTCTTTTAGCAGAAGATTTAATCAATTTTAATGAATATCCTTTGACTTACAGTGCAAAAATTAAACAACAGTTGTAGCAGGTGACATTTTTCTTTAAGTCCTGTTCATTTTATCATCCCAAGCATACGATTTAAACATTTTGTTTGCTCAAAAGTATCAATAGCTCCAATATCTTCTGCTGGATAGCGAAGAAATTGATCGACATATGTAGCAGGTGACATTTTCTACAATTTTTGTTCAAATTGTTTACACGAAATTTGCAAATCATGAGATACAAGTTCTTAAACACTCAAGTTTCAAATCTTGTGGTACTTTCTCCCTTGTAGTGCACTCAGTATTCGCATACGAAAATAGATGACAGATAGTTTTCTTTCAAATTCAACCATTATAATGCATAACTGGTAACTCAAATATCGTCTGTTAAAAGCGAATTGAATGGAAATACTATTGCAGGAGGAGACATTTTATACAGGTTTTGTTCAAATATTATGATTGGTCCATAAGACTGTCATGCGGCATGATCGACTTCTATCATATTAGAGGCTGCGTGCACTAATATCTCAAATATCGTCTGATTTAGAGCAAACTAATTGCAGTGGCCGCGCAGTACTTGAAATTTTTATCGCCAATAGTTTAGCCAATAGAGATTTTCTTTAAGCCAGAATCCCATGTTTTCAGCCAAATTTAAAATTAAAAAAAATTTAATCACATGATAATCGCATTTTTGAGGTTGAAAATAAAAATTTTCCATATAAATAGAATTAGCCAAGTATGTTCGCCAAATGTGATTGTTTATTCGTCAGATTAGTTGCACTGTCGCCACTGGCGATTTGGCGAGCGGACTGCGCGGACACTGTAATTGAATAACAATTGTAGCGCATAACATGTTCTACAAGTTTTGTTCAAATATTTTGTCGGCTGCATAAGATTCTATGAGTTTTAATGAATTTTAAGCCTTCTAAGTATTCATTTGCACTTGTATTTCGAATATCGTCTGATTTCCGGTTAACAAATTGATTAATGAGATTAATGAAATTTCCGGTTAACAAATTGGTTTATGAGATTAATGAAATTTAGGCCTTCTCAGCATTCATTTGCATTAGTATCTCAAATATATATTGATTTCTTGTGCAGAAAATTAAGAATAATTTTAGAACGTGATATTTTCTACAAGTTTTATTCAATTTCATTCATCCTTAGCATAAGATTTAATCATTTTGTATGCTTGTTCAAATAGATTCACATAAGATTTGATGATATATAAGCGCTATTCAGTCTCGTGCAGCCTTAAAACAGTTTCTGTGTAAGCTAAGACTCTTTATCCCAACCGGAAGGAATCTCATTTTTTACTTGTATCCGAAAAGAGGGGCTAAATGGCCCCACCAACCCACACGATCGTCTGCTTAATACATTTCTTTCATTCTCGTGCGAGTGAATGCAGTTAATTGAATCGGAGCTCACGTATACACACAGAGATGCCGACGCAGACGCCCCCGGTGGCTCTAAACCGCAAACAAGTGCTCCTCTCTCTCTTTTGTAGCAAGCAGAAGATAGAAAGAAAAAATGGAAGAATTAGCAGAAGAGGGGAATGAAGCAGAAGAAAAATTATGTTTTTTAAAAAAACGACAGGGAGTCGGTGTCATTGAAGTGGCACGCGCGACGCAGGCCACTTTGCTTTTCTATCCAATTGAAAACTCCATATAACGAAGTCCTCAGGGGGCTGCAAGAAGAGGGTATTTTCAAGGAAACTCGCAGAAGATTTCAGCTTCCACAAATGCAGAGTTAATAAGCAAAATATCTCGTGAATCATTAACACTAACATCAATAGTACTTCAATTTAATGTAAATCATACATGTGCAAATGAATGCTGAGAAGGCTTAAATTTCATTTAAACTCATAGAATCTTATGCAGCAGACAAAATATTTGAACAAAACTTGTATAAAATGATTCCTGCTACAATAGTACTTCAACTCGATTCACGTAAATCAGACGATAATTGAGATACAAGTGTTGTGAAGGCCTAAAATTCATTGAAAATCATATCTTAAGCAGCAGACGAAATATTCGAAGAAAACTTGTAGAAAATGTCAACTGCTACATTTGTTGATCAATTTCTTTGCCCGAAAACAGACGATATGTCTTATGTGAGACACTAGTGCAAACAAATGTTTAGAAGGCCTAAAATACATTAAAACTCATAAAAATCTTGCGTAGCAATTAAATTATTTGAACAAAACTTGTAGAAAATGTCACGAGTCAAAATCATTGTTCAATTTCTTTACTCTAAATCAGACGATGCTTGAGATACTATTGCAAGCAGGCGCTAATATGATTGAAGTTGATCATATCGCATCAAAATCTTATGCAGCGTTCATAATATTTGAACAAACCCTTTATAAAATGTCTCCTGCTGCAATAGTACTTCAATTCAATTCACGTAAATCAGACGATATTCGAGATACTAGTGCAAACGGATGCTTAGAACGCTTAAAATTGATTAAAACTCATAGAATCTTATGCAACAGACAAATATTTGAACAAAATTTACTAGTAACTCGGATATCATGCGACTTCCGGTGACCAAATTGAACAACGATTGTAGCACGTGATTTTTTCTACAACTTTTGTTCAAATTGTTGATCTCGAGCATAAGATTTTCGTCACGTGCTTGCATTTTGTCCCAATCCTATCAGGTGTGTCTCGTCTTCTTCGAGAGCAAACCCCCAACAGAGTGTCTAGGGGAAGGACGCTGCCACTTGTACCTCATCTTTTCCATGTCACGGCTTGAATTTACACCATTTTATGAAATGGTCAACCGGACATTACATTCCTCCACGCGGGGGTCTTCTTCCTCCGGGACGGCCATTTTAGTTACAAGGAACCCGTTCTAAAGGCGACAGAAGCCTAAATGGTTTTTATGTCCAGACCACCCGCCAACACTGGGCGGTACGGGAGCGCCCTCTGGATTTGAGTGCGTCTGTATGTCTGTGGTGACCTCGTGAGGGGCTGCGTGACCCCCTGCAGACAGATCATTGTCTTTCTTTTGAGCTACAAATGCTGTTTTTAATGATTTGTGGACTACTGTGTTGGCTTCGTCCTCTACAAAGTTCTATTGATGTGCACACAAAATTTCATTTGAGGTACAAGTGCCGTGACGTCATTTGCGGCTGCTCCAGGATTCAAAGGATTGGTGAGGACGACGGCCCCGGTCGTGACATTTATCTCATTCTTTGTCCTGTTCTTCATCAGTCATTCTGTCTCAGGGTTCCTCGAACAGACGTCACGTGATCATAAGTCCCTATACAAGACCCATAGAGCCCTGTGTCGTCTTTATAGGAAGGGGGTAACTGGAAATTAATGAGCTGGCGCGTGAGCTGCATCATCCTTTGATGAATCGTTCTCGTGCCAATTGGCCGGCTCGGATTCAAAATGGCTGCAGCTTAACAATTGGGGAGCATGCGGGGAGCCCGGCACTGCTCCCCCGTGGCTTCACCGGAATGCTCGTTCATTCATCTGCAACCAACCTGATTAAAATCCTTTAAGGACCTCCGAGTGAGGGGTATAATGGGATGAGTAAATACCTTTTGGGTCTGAGGTTATTCGAGTGGCTGTCTGTCTGTGTGTCTGTCACGCTTGGAGAGCAGGGATTATGGGATTATAAAAATTGTAGAAAGGCGTTGGTATCTCGAACTGCATACATTTTTTTCTAATGAATTTTAGGCCTTCTAAGTATCTCGAATATCGTCTGATTTATATTTACTGAATGCAGCAGAACACATTTTCTACAACTTTTCTTCAAATCGTTCATTTCTAACAGACGATCTAATCATTTTGTATACTCACATGTATGAATAGCTATCAATGTCATCTGCTTTCCGGTGAACAAATTGAACAACAATTGTAGCACGTGACATTATCTACAACTTTTGCTCAATTTCTTTTCTTTTCGCATAAGATTTCACGAGATTTGATTAATTTAATGCATTTTGACGTCTTTTTGTATTGATAACTCGAATATCGACTGCTTTTAGGTAAAGAAATTGAGCCACGATTGAAGCAGGTGATATTTTGTACAAGTTTTGTTCAATTAGTTCATCCCTAGCATAAGATTTAATCATTTTATATGCTCGCAAATGTATAGTGTTCCAGTATCGACTGATGTCCAGTAAGCAAGCTGAACAACAACTGCAGCATAAGACATTTTCTATCCGTTGTATTCAATTCATTCATCCCTAGCAGAGGATTTAATCATAATTATGCTCACATGTATCAATAGCTCCGAAATCGACTGCTTACCAGTGAATAAATTGAACAATGATTCTAACAAAAGACATTGCCTACCAGTTCAGTTCAATTTGTTTACCTCAAGCATAAGATTTTACGAGTTTTCATCAATTTAAAGCATTTTTCACCGGTGTTTGTATTGATAACTCAAATATCGTCTGTTTTCCGGTGAACAAATTGAACAACGATAGTAGTATATGACCTTGTCTACCAGAATTGTTCAATTTAGTTCATCCCTAGCATAAGATTTAATCATTTTGTATGCTCACAAGTGTTCATAGCTCCATTATCGACTGGTTTTTTGTGAAATATTGACCAAGGATTGTATCACGCAGCATTTTTTATAAGTTTTGTTCAATACGTTCACACTCCAGTATATGATTTAATCATTTTGAATGCTCACAGGCATCAATACCTCGTATATTGTTTACTTTACATTCAACAAATTGAACAACGATAATACACTGCTTTGCAATGAAATTGCCCCACCCACAAGGAGTTATCCGAATGAGCCAAAAGTATGTACACAGCAATAGATACATTTGAACACACCTTTATTATGTTATGTAGCCAAGACGTGCACTCGTTTGTACAGGGTGTCCCAACGGAAAGCAGCATCAGTAGGTTGTGGCACCACCTCTAGCGGCGATGCATTGTTCCAGCCGCAGCTGTAGATGATCATACAGGGGTACATCTGCCCAGGCCTGGTGAACCTTCTGTGTCAGTTCATGGAGATTGCGGGATGATCGTAAACGACGTTCCACCATGTCCCACACCTGATCAATTGGCGATAGGTCTGGAGACCTCGCGGGCCATGGCAGGCAGTTGACATCTTGCAGAAATACCATGCTCATGTTTGCCATGTGCGGTCTGGCGTTATCCTGCTGAAAGACTGCGCCGGGTATGGTGTGCAGAAAGGGCAGTAATACGGACTGCAGAATCTCTGTGACGTACTGTGCCTTTAGTCATAGTGCCTTGGATAGTGACTAAAGGCGTTCTGGTATCGTACCCGATGGCACCCCATACGATGATGCCGGGTGTTGGTCCACGATGGCGGCAGCGGATGCATTGTTCATTTGCACGTTCCAATGGTCTGCGCCACACACGTCTGCGTCTGTCGTCGGTGTCCAAACAAAAGCGGGATTCATCGCTGAAGACCACAGGCGCCATTCCATTGGCCAGCCCACTCGTTTACGACATCATTGCAGTTGTGTCGCATGGTGCTCAGGTGTCAAAGGAAGACACAACAATGGACGCCTGGCAGACATTGTCGCGGCATGTAACCGGCGTGCTTTTGTCGCTATTGACACTGGAGAAGTACCTGGAATAGTGATGTTGTCGCACAGTTGCCGCAGGGTGTTGGTTCTGTCCGCTATCGCTGTTCGCATTATCCGCCTATCGGTACGAACTGACGTGCTTCTCCGGACCCCAGAGCCTGGTCTTCTGGCATGTATTCCTTCCTCTCGCCACTGCCTCCAACATCGGCCTACCGTCCGTGCGTCCCGCGACACATGGACAGCAATCCGTCTGGTTGACCATCCAGCCTCGGAGATGCCAATAATTCGATCTCGTTCAAAGTCCATTAATTGCGTGAACGGTTGTCGTTGTCGTTGTCGTCGTTGCGGCATTGAGACCGTTGTGCGGATTACAGTACTGTACATTCACGAGGTAGTTGCTTCCTCCCTACTGCATGGAACGTCTCTCATAGGTGTCAACTGACACCCTGTATCAACCCAAATGGTCACATCCCGTGAGCATGCATCTAAATGTTTACTAGTCGGAGGTAGACGAAGCCCAGTTAAAATTTACATCTGCGGTTTTAAAATTAAAAATTTATATTTTATGTTCATGTTCATTATTATCTACGCACTATAACCAAGCATGAAGAAATATTAGAGATATTTTATTTCATTTCAGTCTTTGTATTCTGGTAATAACCCAATTAAAATATAATTCTGTTTTTTATTTGCAATTGAAATTCAAATCATAATTTTGTTCAAGAACCCTACACTCACTCATCAAAAGTCATGGCACACCCCTCCAATCAGGTTCCCTGTCCGTAATGAGACAGTTCCCGCTGCTTCCATTTTCGGAATGCAGGTGCACAGGACTCCTTGATATCACGCAATCATTGTAAGCAAAAGTAGCTGCAGAAATGGCAGCACGCCGAGACCTATCCGCATCTGAACGGGGGATGATTGTTGGTGACAGACGGATGGGTGCCTCAATATCAGATGTAGCCAACACCCTGCAGTTTGACCGCACAACCGTTGCAAGGGTATATAGAGAGTACACCCAATGAGGGGTTGCAACCCGTGCCGGACAGCGGACGGGCCGCCCACGCCTCATTGATGCCAGAGATGTTCGCCGGGTCACCCGGCTTGCAACTGCTGACCGAAGGGCGACAGCGGGCCAAATCACCATGCCGCATAACCAGGGACATCCCACAACTGTGTCCGTGACGACAATTCGGCGAACCTTGGTAGCTGCACATCGTCGGCAACGCCTGGACCAACCAACGTCGACAGTGAACCGCTGAGGACTGGCCGTGTCTGGCGCAGGCCACACGAAGCCATGGATCCCGCTTGTCAGATGGGGAGGCTCCATACTGGTCTGGGGTGTTTTCTCGTGACATGCAATGGGTCCATTGCTGCATCTCACATCGACTCTGCGTACTACTTCTTAAGTTCTGCTTGGGGACCACCTGAATCCCTTCATGAACGGTTTTTACCCCGCGGGCGACGGCATTTTCCAGCAAGATAATGCGCCTCCACACACATGACAGCGGCTGGAGGAACATGCTACAGACTTCACGACAATGATTTGGCCTCCACGTTTCCCAGATTGCAATCCCATTGAACATTTATGGGACGTCATCGAACGATCTGTCAGGTCGTCACCTACATACTGTATCTGGTAAAGGCAGCATCGTTATGGAGTGCAGTGGAGGCGGCATGGCTTGCAGTGCCTGTGGATGTCTTCCGGGGACTGGTAGACTCTCTTCCACGAGGGGTCGCCGCCGTTATCCGGACCAGAGGGGACCTAACACGTTATTAGGCAGGTGTGTCTTGACTTTTGGTGAAGTGAGTATATACCGGCTGCATTGTACGAAAGGTAACAAATTTATTCACAGTGTTTACAAGTTATTTGTAAATATTGTGAAAAAAATATTGATGGAAGAAGAAAATGATTAAATGTTGCATTATTTGGGGGATAACACGTGACCATATATGACGAATAAGAAGTTAATAAAATATAAATTTGGGATAAAAATATATTTATTTATTTTATATAATAATAGAATGGAGTAGTGGACACAGGAAGAGAGAGCAGGAGGAGGGAAGATGAAAACCATATATAAAGCCAAAAAAGGGGGAAGTTATAATTCTCCAAGTTTCTCTCGCCCAGTTGAGCATCGCCCAGTTAGCCGGTGCCCAGTTGTCCATCGCTCAGTTGTCCGTCCCCAGCTGTCGCGTACCCGTCTCAATCATTTTGACATTTCAACTTTGTTTATGACTAGACGCGAAACAATTATAGCAGAAGAAATTTCTACAATTTTTGTTCAATTTCTTCATCCCTAGCATAAGATTTAATCATTCTTTATGCCCACATGTGTCAGTACTTCCAATATCGAATGAATTCCACTGAAAAAATTGAATAACGATTATAGCAGCTGACATATTCTACAAGTTTTATTCAAATCGTTCATCACTTGCAGATGATCTAATCATTTGATATGCTCACATTTATGAATAGCTCCGATATCGCCTGCTTTCCAGTGAACAAATTGAAAAACGACGGCAGCATTTGAGGTGTTCCACCAACTTTATTCAAATTCTTTCTCTGCTGCATGAGACTGAATGAGATTTGCTGATACACCATTTCGAGCGTTCAATTTCTTACTATTGGTAACTGGGAATCTTGTCTACTGTCCGGCGAGTAAAAACGTGATTTACTGTAGCACATGTTACATGGTCTACAAGTTTTGTTCAATTTGTTTTGCCTTAGCAGAAGACTTTAACAAAATTTGATCAGTTCCTGATACCTTGAATATCGTTTGCTTTCCGGTGAACAATTTGAACAAAAGCTGCGGCAGATGATATTTTCTACAAATTTTGTTCAATGATTAGCAGAAGGTTTAATCATTTTTGTATGCTCGCATGTATTAAATCTGTGATATCGTCTGCCTTTTGGCTAAGAAACTGAAGAACAGTTGTGGCAGGTAGCATTTTCTACAAGTTTTGTTTCAATATTTTGTCTCAGCAATAAGATTTTATGAGTTTTAATCAATTTTAAGCCATCTAAGCCATTCGTTTGCACGAGCATTTCGAATATCGTCTGATTTACGTGAACTGAATTGAAGTGCTATTGCAGCAGGAGACATTTTTACCGGTTTTGTTCAAATAATAAGACTGGTGCAAAAGATTTTGGTGCAGTATGATCAACTTCAGTCATATTAGCGCCTGCTTGCACTAGAATTTCAAATATCGTCTGATTATTATACAAAAACTCAAATATCGTTTTAATTACAATATACAAATTGAACAACGGTTTTGGCACGTGAGATTTTCTACAAGTTTTGTTCAAATACTTTGAGTGATACACAAGATGTTTATGAGCTTTAATGAATTTTAGCCCTTCTAAGAATATGTTTGCACTAGCATCTCAATTGTCGTCTGCTTTCTGGTAAAGAAATTAATCAACAAATGTAGCAGTTGAAATTTTCTTCAAGTTTTCTTTGAATATTTCGTCTGCTGCTTAAGATTTTATGATTTTTCAATGAATTTTAGGCCTTCTCAACATTCGCTTGCACTTGTATCTCAATTATCGTCTGATTTACGTGATTTAAATTGAAGTACTCTTGTAGCAGGGACCATTTTCTACAAGTTTGGGGCAAATATTTTGTCTACTGCGTATATCTTAAAGAGTTTTAATGAAATTCAAGCTTTCTATGGATTCGTTTGCACTAGTTACTCAAATATTGTCTCATTTACATGCATTGAACGGAAGTACGATTCATTAAATCTTATGCATCAGAGGGAAACTAATTGAAGAAAACTTTTTAGGAAATGTCTCGAGCTGTGTTCATTGTTCTGTTTGTTCACCGGAAAGCAGACGATACTCAAGTAATCTGTGCAAAAGTGGCGCCAAAATCCTTGAGTTTGATCAAATCTCATAAAATCTTATGCTGGACATAAACTATTTAAACAAAAGTTGCAAAAGAGTTGTTTAGTTTGTTTACAGAAAAGCAGTCAATATTGGAACTACTGACACTTGTGAGCATACAAAATGATTAAATCTTATGCTAGGGATGAATGAATGGAACAAAACTTGTAGAAGATGATTCCTGCTGCAATAGTACTTCAATTCAACTCACGTAAATTAGACGATATTTGAGATAATTGTGCTAACGAATGCTTAGAATGCTTAAAATTGATTAAAACTCATAGAATCTTATGCAACAGATAAAATATTTAAACAAAATTTGTAGAAAATGGTTCCTACTGTAATTGCACTTCAATTTAATTAGCGTAAATCAGAAAGTATTCGAGATACTTATGCAAAGGAATGCTTAAAATGCTTAAAAATCATTAAAATTCATAGAATCTTATGCAGCAGACAAAACATTTGAACAAAACTTGGAGAATATGTCACCTGCTATAATCAACATTTAGTTTGTTTACTGGAAAGTAGCCGAAATCGAGCTACTCATATATGTGAGCATTCAAATTAATAGATCTTCTGCTATGAATATCAGACAACATTCGAGCTATGAGTGCAAGCAGGCGCTAATGCGATTGAATTTCATCAAATCTGGTCAAATCTTGTGCTACACAGACGTAAATGAAACGTGTATAAAATCTCACGTGATACAATCGTCTGTGACTATAACAGGAGTTCATCCCTCAAAACCTTATGCTGCAGACATATAATTTGAACAAAAATGTTTAGAAATATCGCCTGCCGCAGAAGTCTGCAATGTTGTCACGAGCTACAACAGTGTTTTTTTTTTCAATTCGCTCACCGGAAAGCAGACGATATTGGAGCTACTGACACCTGCAAGCGTAAAAGATGATTAAATCTTTTGCTGGAGATGCCGGAATTGAAGAAAATTGGTAAAAAATATCACGTGCTACAACTGTTGTTCTATTTGTTCACTAGAAAGCAGACGATATCAAAGTATCAAGGCGCTAAAGTGCTATAAATTGATCATATCTCTTTAAAATCTTCTGCTAGGGCAAAACATATTGAACAAAACTCATAGACAATGTAACGTGCGCTACAGGGAATCATCATTTTTCTCACCGGACAGCAGACGATATTCCGAGTTACCAATAGGAAGAAACTGAAGGCTAGAACTTGTATGAATACATCAGATCTCATTCAGTTTCATGCAGCAGAGAAAGAATTTGAATAAAATTGGTGGAACATATCAAGTGCTGCAGTCCTTGTTCAATTTGTTCACTGGACAGCAGACGATATCGGAGCTATTCATACAAATGATTAAATCTTCTGCTAATGATGACCGATTTGAACAAATCTTGTAGAATATGTCAACTGCTATGAACGTTGTTTAATTATTCACTGGAAATCAGTCGATATTGGAACTACTGACACCTGTGAGCATAAAAAATGATTACTGTAAATCTTATGCTAGGAATGAAGAAAATGAACAAAACTTGTAGAAAATGTCACGTGCTATAACTATTGTTCAATTTCTTCACTAAAAATAGGCGCTATTGGCGCTATTGATACTTGTGAGCATACAAAATGATTAAATCTTATGCTAGGGATGAACTAAATTGAACAAATTGATAGACAGTGTCACGTACTATTATCGTTGTCCTCAATTTGTTCACCGGAAAGCAGACGATATTTGAGTTATCAATACAAACAGGCGCTAAAATGCTTTAAATTGATGGCATCTCATAAATTCTTATGCAAGCATTGAAGAATTCGAACAAAATCTGCTGCCATAGATAAACAATTTGATCAAAGAACGCAGGCTATGTCATGCTTGTAGGCAATTTGTACACCACAGCAGGCGATATTGG
The DNA here is from genome assembly GCA_023313115.1 of Rhysida immarginata. NCBI lineage: Eukaryota > Metazoa > Arthropoda > Chilopoda > Scolopendromorpha > Scolopendridae > Rhysida > Rhysida immarginata. The sequence goes on along the minus strand of JAHWFO010001731.1, from coordinate 894,766 downwards.
AATTTTCAATTCAAAACCAAAATGCTTTCAATTCATCAAATCTCGTAAAATCTCGTATAAGATGTGAACAACTTGAACTAAACTGGTAAAGAATGTGAACTGCTACAATCATTATTCAATTTTTTTCACTATCGTTGTTCAATTTGTTTTGTGCTAGATGTAAACAAATTGAACAAAAATGGCAGACAATGTCGCGTGCTGCAATCGTTGTTCATTTGTTCACTGAAAATAAGACGAAGTTGGAGCTATTGATGCTAGTGGTTGTACAAAATGGTCAAATCTTATGCTAGGGATGAACGAATTGAACAAAACCGAGATTTCTGCATTGTCAGAAGGTCCAAATGTCGCTTGCTCAACTCGCAGTTGCCAGTGATTTACGAGGATTCAGGCCTAAAACCACTCTCCTGCATAATTAACCTTTCTCCCTTGACAGCTGCGGGAATGCTCTTTGGCTCATTCCCGCCATTTTTGCGAAGATTTTTTTAAGCCAGGAAAGGGGGGATCAACGTGCAAAGGAATGCTCGCTTTTACGCACGCCACGACACTTGGCCCCGCTCTCCCCATAACTCATCCTCGGTGGCCGCTAGGGGCGCTCCACTACCGCCTCATAAAACCTCATTCTCGGAATTACGGCGGATGGATACAAATGACACTTGAGCACTCAAAGTGGCATCTTTATAAGCGTCTCGTGATTCCAGCTTAATGGAGGGAGCTGTGCAAGAGCGCTCCCCCCTTTTAAAAAATTAAAAATTGAATAAAAAAATGGCGGAGATCTATTCTTCGCCTGTCATTGCAGACCTCACATTGTGGAAGGGTGAATTTTGAGATTTCCTTTCATTCATTCGCCTCGACGCCATTTTTTTCGTGGCCATATTTTCTCCTTGACAAATTCATCTGCAAACTTTGTAATCTCGTTGAAACTCTCGCACGTAAAATCCAATTAACTGCTGACAGTGGAACGCCTCACCGAATGCCAACATGAGCACTGGAGAGAAGCTCACCTGTATGCACGGCAATAGGCCTAATCAGGGCATTTAAAGGGCCACCCTTTCGTCACGTTATTGCGCCAGTCCCAACAGGTGGCCCCAAGTTTTTCTTTTATGACTTTTGGTGAATTTAAAACATTTTGACGCCATTTTTGTATTGATAAGTTGAATATCGTCTGCTTTCCAGTGAACAAATTCAACAACGATTGTAGCATGTGACATTTTCTACAAGTTTTGATCAATTTGTTCCCTTCTCGCATGAGATTATTCGAGATTTGATCAATTTACAGTATTTTAGCATTGCTTTTGTATTGGTAACTCGATTATCGTCTGCTTTCCGGTGAACAAATTGAACAATGATTGTAGCACGTGACATTGTCTACCAGTTTGCTCAATTTACTTCATCCGTAGCATTAGATTTAATTATTTTTTATGGTCAAATGTATCAATACCTCCAATATCGTCTCTCCGGTGTACAAACTGAACAACAGATATAGCACGTGATCAAATTGTCTCCTGGCCTAAGATTTAACGAGATTTGATCAATTTGCGTCTCCTGCATGTTTCGTTCAAATAGTAAGAGACCCTAAAAACCAGCGTGCTCTGTAATTTTAGAATTCTGCCATTGACGGTTAGAATGCAAACAAAGGCATAAAATTAGAACTGCGCATGCCTGGGCGTAGCTGCGCCCTCTGAACGATCCTTACTGACATTACTATAGTCCAGGTGGATAATGCCTAATCTCATATTGCCAAGAACATGTATAAGAAATGCCTTTTCTTCCCCGGCCTGCACGTATGACTATCATGCTGCCTATGAACATGTACGGGATAAGAAAACTGGCCATCTAGATACTATGACATGAAAGCTGGCCGTGAGGAAATAAGGTGTGAAGAACTGAATAGAACTGTAGGATAAGATTTTTTGAATTTGTAATGAAGTGGAATCATTCTGGCTCCCTGTTTGCACTGGTAGCTCCAATATCGTCTGCTTTCCGGTGAACAAACTGAACAATAATTGCAGCAGAAGACATTGCCTATCAGTTTTGTTCGAACAGTATCTCCAGCATACGATTTCATGAGATACAAGAGACACTTGTTACTCACTAACCAAACTTCTTACTAATCCCATTACAAGTGAGAGAAAACACATCATTCCCTCGCACCCCACCTTGAAAAGCGCCACCTTCTGCCATCATCTTGCTTCCTTCTCTGTGTGTCGCCTGCAACCAGCGTCGGCATATTGTGATGGATGACTGGTCGTCCTCCCTTTCAATGAACAGTTATTTCACGTGAACGGAAGAAAATCATCAGGGGGTCCTCCTCTTTCTTACCCCTCTCAACTACACCCCACCTTCCATCTTCATAACAGTTCGCTTTCAATAGAAGCTGCTATTATTATTATTATTATTATTATTTAACAAATTCTGTAGAAGCTTTGTTCAAATTTTTTGCTTCTAGCATAAGATTTCGAGAGATTTAATCATTTGAAAGCTTGAATATCGTCTGCTTTATGAGGAATAAATTGAAGAACGATTCTAGCCCGTTTTTTGTTCAATTAGTTTATCCATAACATAAGATTTAATCTTTTTTTATGTTCATAAGTATCAATAGCTCCAATATTGTCTGCTTTCCATTGAACAATTGAACAACGATTGTATCATGTGACAATGCCTACAAATTTATTTCAATTTCTTCACTTCTCGCATAAGATTTTACGAGATTTGATTTATTTAAAGCATTAAAATCATTCTGTACGCTCATAAGTGTCAATAGCCATAAAATCGTCTGCTCTCCTTTGAACAACGATTGTAGCACGTGACATTTTCTACAAGTTTTGATCAATTGCTTCTCATTTAACATAAGATCTTACGATAATGAATGAAGTTTTAGTCGTTTTTCAGCGTCCTGTTTATAAAATGAACAACAGTTGTATAGCAGGTAACATTTTCTGCAAGTTTTGTTCAATTATTTCATCCCTAGCGTAAAATTTAATCAGTTTGTAAGCTCACATGTATTAATAGCTCTAAAATCGTGTGCTGTATGGAAAGTAAATTGAAAAACGATTGGAGCAGTCGATTTCTGCTACAAGCTTTGTTCAATTTGTTTACTTCAAGCAGAAGATTTCTATCCGATTTAATGAATTCAATGAATCCTCAGTATTCGATTTCTGTCGACAGACTGAATTTCGTCTGCTCAATCAGAAACAAACTGAACAACGATTGTAACGGGTGACATTTTCTATATATTTTTTTCTTCCGCTAAGGTTAAATTTTATTAGATATACCTGTCTATCGATTGAAATGTAGACAATTGATCAGGTCAGGTACTCCGATTGAACGATTTGTTTCCGTTAGTTCAACTTTAGCATTTTGTATGCTCACAAGTATCAATAGCTCCAATGTCGTCTGTTTTCCAGAGAACGAATTGAATAACATTTATAGCACGTGACATTGTCTACCAGTTTTGTCCACTTACTGCATGTTTAGCAAAACATTTTATTACCTACACCCAATAGAAAGTGTTCTGAGCGTCAACTGTTTCAATATCGCCTGCTGTATGGAAAACAAATTGTGCGAACAATGAAGCAGGTGAACTCTGTTACCAATTTTATTTAATTTGTTTTCTTCTGGCAGACGAATGTATAAAATTTAATGAATTCAGTGTGTCGAACTGTCGACAGTTCGAATATCGTCTGCTCTATGGGAAATAAATTCAATAACGATAGTAGCACGTGACATTACCTATAAATTTTGTTCAATTTCTTCACTTCTCGGATAACATTTTACGAGATTTGATTTATTTAAAGCATTTTGGCACCATTTTTCTATTGATAACTCGAATATCGTCTGTTTTCTGGTGGACAAATTGAACAATAAATGTAGCAGGAGGCATATTTCTACAAGTTTTGTTCAAATATTTTGTCTGCTGCGTAAGATTTTATGATTTTCAATGAGTTTAGGCCGTCTAAGCAGTAGTTTGCACTTGTATCTCAAATATCGGCCGATTTCTGATGAAGAAATTGAATATTTTCTACGAGTTTTGATCAAATCTTTCCGGTGCAGCATAAGATTTTTATGAAAATGGACCCTGTTAAGATATTTATTATGCCAAAACCACGTAGCCGACATTATGAATGGTGTTTACCACATTCTCGGGGGGGTCACCCTTTTATCTCCATGTTACATCGCTTCCCACTCGAGGACCATGTGGTTGTTTTTCGGCTGCGCAGGTACCCGTAGCACGTGGTTAAAAAGGCCTAACCTGCGACCCCAGAGGGCTGCGTCCCCATGCGATGGACAGCGTGGATAAGGATGGATGGACAGTCAAACAGAATGCGGAGCGGCCCTTTTCTGCTGGATGGGACGACGCCTTGTTTACGTGCTCTGCGTCCGAGCACAGCCTCCCCTACTGAAGCCCGCAAAGGACAAAAAGGCAAGTGTGATGAGCTGGACAAGCCAATCAGTCAGGCGGCTAGAGGGCAGCACGCGGGTCACGCGGCTCGCGGCAACTCACAGATACAAGGAGCAACGAACATCCCCCCTTCAATCTGGAACGGACAAGCAGAACGGTCCGAGAATGAAAAGAATGCGCAGGCGCGAATATGACAATAAGGAAAGACGCTAGCCACAAGTGCTTATTTGCTTCGACTTGGAATTATCCTTTATTCCCACTTAAGAACTCGACAGAAACTTGCAAAAATCCCACGCATGCGAACATATGCCATCAGGAACACACAAGGTGGATACGTATTTGGGAAGGTGGAGGGATACCTTCTTTCTAAATAATCGTTTTCATCATCATCATCGCATGCGTGGGATTTTCGCTATATTCCATACAATTCTTAAGTGGGAAGTCAAATGCAAATTCATGATTAGAATATTCAGATTTTGTGCATGATTTTCTATCCCGCACCCTATACATTTTCCTTGGGTTCACTATAATTAATAATTCTGTGAAGACTCTATTAGGCTTATTTGTGTACATATTAAAGACTGGAGACTTCTTCATATCACGGAAATTAATATGACATGCGTGGGATTTTCTCCACTTCCTATAGAATTCTTAAGTGGAATTTAAAAAAAAGAGAACAATAAACGATAATTGTGATATCCAAAACTGAAAATTGAAGTCCATGAATTCGATATTCTGATTGAACAGTTCGCTCTAATTCATTGAACATACTATGTGCCCGTGATCTTAGGCTAAAAGTAGTTAGGCTTATTTGCAGAGACCGAAGTCTTCTTCATAACACCGAAATTGGTGTCGCATGCGTGAGGTTTTCTCAGTTTTTATAGAATTCTTAAGTGGGATTAAAGGATATAAACACTAATTTGATATTTAAATTTCCTTCTCACACTGTATGCTTCTCTTAAATTGGTCAAATAAGCTTAAAATAGGCTTAATTGCGTGGATGAAATCTTCTGAAAAACACCAAAATTGTCAATTTGCTTTCTAATTGTCTTACATGATCTATTAGTTAGGCTTTCTTCCATCTTCTGAAAAACCAAGACTGGTATTGCAAGCGTGGGAATTTCGCTAGTTTTTATAGAATTCTTAAGTGGGATTAAAGGAAATACACAATAATCATGAAAGTCACAAATTCAATATGGTGATCCATAATCTCGATATTCAAATTTCCTTCCGACAGGCTTGAATTGATCCGGAAGCGGGTTCTTTATCTCAGCCGGATTTGCCAGCCAGCTGGTAGAGACACCTCAAAGATGACGTCATCGGATGGAAAATCAAGAAGAACGCTAGGCTGAAACAATGATATGACATCATCACCTTTGGTCAATGTCGGCCGGCTGAAGAAGCCCTAAGATAAATAACCTGCCGCAGGAGGCTTTAACTATATAGGCTTATTTTCGTGGGTATCTCCCGAAATCAACGAAATTGGTATTCCAAGCGTGGGATTTATTCCACGTCTGTAGCATTCTTAAGTGGGATTTAATTAAGAGCAACCAATAATCGTGACGTTACAAAATTCAAATCAGCCGAAATTAAGCGAACTACTGTTAGGCCTAAACTAATTAGGCTTAAAACACTACGCTTACAAGAAAACCTTCCTTAAGCGTTATTTAGGCTTATTTGTGCACATATTAAACTTTTAAGTTAGGCTTATTTGTGCAGAGATTTAGCTTCTAGTTAGGGTTATTTGTGAACATATTAAGCTTTTAGTTAGGCTTTTTGCCAGGACTGGGGACATGCGTGAGACTTATTCCAGTTTCTATAGAATTTTTAAGTATGATTAAAGTAAATAAACAATAATTATGACATCATAAGTTCAAAATGCTGATCCATGAGCTAGATATTCAAATTTCCGTCTCACACTTTAATTGGTTTGATCTATTTGGCTTGAACTAGGCTTAAATGCGTGAACCGAGGTCTTAACAAGGCCGAAATTGATATCGCAAGCGTGGGATTTTTGCCAGTTTCTACAGAAATCTTAAGTGGAATTTGAGCTAATTAGGCTCAAAGCAGTAAGCTTAGGACGCAACCATCCTTCAGAATTAGAGAAAGCGTGTAAAAATATTCCAAGAAATTTTCTCGCAAAAACACATGACGTCATCATCATGATGGCCATCACGTGAGGTCCCATCCATCTTCGTCCTGTCAACGTTTGCAACCAACCGATTGATGTTCATATTAGTCGTGCGTTGGTCGCCATGAATGGCGCGAAATCCATCGGTCATCATGGGAAACGCTTCTCCATCATCGCTTGCTTTTCCGCTCTGCTTGCTTCTCAGGTGGCACTTGTTTACTATGCACGACTCAAAATGGCGACTTCCTTTTTATTATAAAAAACTTTTGCTATAAATAAAACTTCATTTAAGTTCTCGTTTTGATCTCGTTCTCTGTTGTGAACTCAGATTGACGAGCCCGCATTGCGTTAAAGGGGGTATGCGTGTGACAGGTAGGGCTCCGATCCAGTGCACTGAGCACGCGCATTCGGTCACATACGCACAATTTGCGTCAACAATATATAAAGGCGTCAGCCGGGTGACGGCTGTAGATTCCAAAGCTCCAAGCGATCAAAACAAGAAAATGACAAGCACCGTGACAGCCATCATAAACAAGTTTTTGCTCCGTCAACAAACGTTGTCACCTTGGCATATTTATAGGAAGGGGAAGAGAGGGTCCGCGAAGGGAGGGTAGTAACTTATTCTGGTTCAGATTTGGATGGTCGTAATAACAAAAGCTCTCAGGTTACTATTACAAGGAATGATAGAAAAGCTACATTTCAGCGGAGGCGTTAATATTGATCACGCATGACTTGAGGGGTACAAGATCCGAACTCTATTGAATGAGACAATCATATTTGGTGTACACACTCCTGTGGCTTTGGGCTTTGATTCAAAATCTCTCCACTAGCAAAAAAAAATGCCACTGGAAGCTTCTTTTGGAGTAAATTATGCGTAGTAACTAAAACACTTCATTTTTTTAATTTTTTGGCACTCGCTTCACTATAGAACTTGTGCTTAAAATGTCAGCATACAGTGTAGCGGTCCGGATAACCAATTTTCTAGACGGAGATCCAGTTGTTCAGATATTTCCGACGCCCAGATAACTTTTGCATTGTTGGTCATTCATTTCTTCGGTGGCATTTTAATAGATATGAATTAACATGTATCCTTTGAACGATTATTGTATATCATAATACAGTATGCTTGTTGATACGAAGTACGCATTTCAAGCATTTTTTTTTACCAGGTTGTTCCCAAACATAATTTTTTTGGTTCACTTTATTGCTAGTCCGCTATTTGCCTTCGGACAAAACCTTCACTGAAATATATGAGATGTAACATACTCTTTACACTCCTGAAGTTACAGAATAATTCGTCAAGCATTCTTCTAGACATTCGACGAAAGGTCTAAAATCGGAAGTGTCCGATTACTTTTTGGTAGATAGTGTATATTGAGAATAGCGTATATTAGATACCAGTTTAATTTATTTATTTATCTTTTTAATAATAATAATATTTATTAAATACCAAAAATATTCTTTATTATTAATATTAGCTCGTAGACTTTTGGCATAATCTAATATTTACAATTAACATTATGATTAAAATTCTATCAATCAAATAAAAAAAACAATTAATAATGTAATTAAAATACATTTAATTAACATACAATCAATAAAATAATAACAATTCAATCAGTTCCAAAATAAAATCAATATCTACAATAAAATCTTGTAAACATTCCAAGGCGGAGCTTTAGCAGTGAAGCAGAAATACATTTATACATTTATTAACAAGAAATTAACGCTCCCCCCCCCC
>JAHWFO010001731.1:848170-886395 GCA_023313115.1 Rhysida immarginata | reverse complement strand
TTTTACCCCGTTATCTGCACTTTTTACCTCTCACCAAGTTTTATAATAAAAAAAAATTGATTTTCTCGAACGTAATATGTATGACATGTAAAAAAACCTCGTATCTCCTTTCCTTTTTCATCATTTCCGAACGTATGATATATACAGGGCGAATACAAAAGTCTGAACCCCCCTTTTATTTTTTGAACCGAAGCAGATATGTCAATATTGATTAATCCAATGAATAAGAAGTTGTGGGTGGCCTATCCCATGGTGCACTTTTCATAATCCCAAATATGCAAATTAGGACACATTCAAAATTTATCTCAAAAACCGTAAGGGATAGAGAAAAAAACCCAAATGCAAACTTGTTCAGCATAAAAAAACAAACAAAACAAAAAAAATCATCCAAATCGGACCAACCAATCACCCACAATCACGTGGTGAACTGTTTGTAGCTTACAAACAGTCACACTGCACAAGGAAAACTGAATGCTGATATTTACACCATGTAAAGCATACAAATCAAAATAAAAAAATTCTCTTGATTTAGGGACCGAACTGCCCTTTTAATAATCGTCAAACACGTGCATCCTGCACGCACACCATCTCATTAACGTTTAGAGCACGCGCAGAACTGAACCCATGTTCTCAACACGCGTTTTACCAAATGCGAGGATAATTCGTTTCTTCCAGCAATTCAAGACATGATTGAATGAATTGTGAGATTGCAATACATGCAATTCAATACATGCAACGCAATGTATTGTGGGATTGTCTACAGACGGACGGACGGACAGCTGGACAAACCGATCAAATAAGCACATTTCTATATATAGAAAATATGCTAAAAATAACATAAGTTACCATACTCACATTCACTTTCATGCGAAAAAGTAAATAAAAGGCATGTTTTGGCGTCAGTTAGATTGTGTTATGGTGATTGGATATTTATTGTGTTATCTATTTTTCATTCTTCAAAGTTTATTAATAAGCAAGAGTGAGGCTAGAACAATTACACATATACTTTTTTTCTTAGAAATGTGATCGATTTTCGATCATTGGGGGATCCTAGTAGTAATTAGATATCATAACAATCTACTGTTTGATATTTATAAAAAAGAAACACAGGATAATAATCTACCTCATTATTTTTCTGAATTACCTCAGAGCTATAAAATTATTACAATTTTAAATTTTATAAAAAAAAAGCTAGATCTTTATCTTCACTAATATTTTTACTGATATACATCCAAAAATTAATTAAGAAAATGACTATCAATAAATATCCAATATATATAATGGCTAGAAGGAAAATATGTGGATTTCAGAATAAGAAAAGGAACATTTTAGGATTTATCGATCAGAGGAAGCGAACTTCTATTGGTTATAACTCGAATTTTAACGAAATAAAAAAAATTTTTAAGAGAGAGAATATTCAAATTATATCGATAATAAACAATACTTTTAAGAAACAATTGGTCAACATGCAATTTACAAATAATATTGAGGATTGTAATGTTAATAATATCGAATAGTATGAACTCAAAGAGTTATACAGGGTGATTCAAATCGTGTGTAAACAATTTAAGGGGGTATTATAGAGGTCAAAAGTCCTATTAACATGGGTCCAATTTTTATTTCTTTTCAAGTTACAAGAAATGTTCAAAATCTACACGGAGTCCGACAACGACATTTCCAGCAACGTTTTAATGTAAATATGTGGGCGGGCATTCTCAATAACCAACTACTGGAGTTTCTGCAAAAACGTCTGAATGTCCAGAGATATGCCGATTTCCTGGAAAACAGACTGCATGAACTCTTAGAAGATACATCTCTTACAATCCGTCAACAGATGTGTTCCAACACGATGGGGCCCCTCCTCATTTTGGTAGAGTTGCTACTGAATGGCTTAACATGCACTTCCCAAACAAATGGATTGGGCGCAATGGCACGGCCACCTCGCTCACCGGACGCAATTCAGGCTCAAGGAGGCCATTTTGAACATTTCTTGTAACTTGAAAAGAAATAAAAATTGGAGCCATGTTAAAAGGACTTTTTATGTTTACCTTGACCTCTATAATACCTCCTTAAATTGTTTTACACACGATTTGAATCACCCTGTATAAACATGATAATTCGTTAACTAGTTGAAAATTTTGATATCTAGCCCAAACAATTCGTAAGAATCTCCTTTGCACATTTTCAACTGTGTTAATGAATTTACTGTAGAAGGGAACTCAAATAAGTGATGCATAATCCAATATAGATCGTACTAAGGTAACAAAGAATTCTTAAAACATTGAAATTCTTAAAAAAAAATTGACGGAGGCTCTGGTGACTGCCAAAGCCGCGGGTTTTTAAGGCGTAGAACTGTATGTTATTATTGGTTACCGTTACTATATTCAATTACATTACAATTTTGTGAAGAATGGGTCTGTGATATGAAAAGTAACAATTGATATGAAATGGGGCATACCTGCCGTATTGGTAATCTACCATTGAGTTATTCTAGATACAGGCTTGTATTTTTTCCGTTTGCACAAGTAATTGGGCCAGAACTCTCCTATTCCTATTGGGTTTTAAATTACAAATGCAGCAATCTCCTAGATTGCCCCCCCCCCCCCCCCCGTGGGGGTTGTACCCGCCTACCCCAACCCTCTCTCCAGGCGCGGATCCAGGAGGGGGGGGGGGCTCAGTCCTTCTTTTCGTATTTGTATCTCTGAATGCTAAGCAAATCAAAACAGATATTAGACAATTCATTCGCGCCCCCCCCCCCTGGTGAAATTCCTGGATCCGCCCCTGCCTCTCTCCCCCTTCTAAGCTTCTTTAATCATTATACACGGAAGAAAGCCACGGCTGAAACGCATCGACTCTATGTCGTAAAATCACTGTTGTTTTAAAGACCCATATATTTATATTTTTACAAACAACTAAGGCCAACATGTTTGAAAACATATATTATTTTATCAGATTTATTGTTTTTAAGAAATTAACAAAACTTCAAAGTTCATTTCTTAAAATAATTAATCTGCTTAAAATAATATATATTTTATTATTTTACTACATATTTTTAATAGAAAACTAGAAGCGAACCCACCCGTTTGTATAATCGGGAAATAACCCATTGTTAGATTTTTTCTTTGTTATGACAACGTCCACCGTCGCTGATTTTATATAAATGATGATGTACTGATTTCGCCGGCAGATGACAGGATTTCATGATATTGATATTATTTTTCATGTTTTTATACCTAATGCACAGGCCTTTTCTCGTAGGCCATGGCATAACGAATAGAACTACGCTATGGTATGGCCATGGTTAACTCCAATTAGTTCCAATATACGTGGCACACGTATATGCTGCAGCAGCGCCACTCCGTTATTACGATGGCGAGCATAAAATTCACTTAACTTTAACTTGCTGTAACTTTTGACCCAGTGGCTCATTTGGTGAAATTTTATTATTCATATTATTCAAGACTCAACCTTCCTCTTTCCAACGAGGTAATGAACATAGTTGTAGGATATAGTGATAGAAAGATATAGACTGAAATATGTACATCACTTTTTGAACGAAAAATCGCGTCTGAATTTTTCCTCGGCTGCACCCCTGATAGACGTAGTTCTACGTCAAAATTTTGTGTTTCTCGAGACAAAACCAAGTATTTTATAAGCTCTCCTCATAACATTATTAATCTGAGGGTGAAAAGCCATTTTAAAGTCGAAAATGACCCCAAGATCCACAACTTGGTCCACCCTACTCAAAATAGAGTAGTTATTAATTCCATAGGTAAAAATAATTGGTTGGTGACGAACGATAGAAAGACACAACATTACATTTATGAATCAATATTGGCGGACATAATATTCCTCACACACCAGACATTAACAACAAACAGTAAATTTTGGAGGGAAGCACAGTCATTAAGATCCGTAACAGCAAAAAATATTTTTAAATCATCTGCAAATAAAAGAAATGAAATATCTCCTAACGCATTATCAATATCATTGATAAAAAATCGAAATAAAAGGCATCCAAAATGGGAAGCCTGTGGAATCCCACTGGTAGCAGTAAAGGGAGAAGTAAAGGGAGAAGTAAAGGGAGAAGCAACACTATCTTTTAGTTTAACACTCATAAGACGATGAGTATAAAAACTATAAATCCATGAAAGAATAGGGCCATTGAAGTCAATGGGCCTGAAATTTTTGATACATAATATGATGATTAACTTTATCAAAAGCTTTTGAAAAGTCAGTGTAGATAGTATCTACACTGGTGGACAAGAGTTTGGGGTAGGTGTGTTTGCTAAGAAAACAATTATTTAGAGATTTTATTGTTATGCCACCTTTCACTTACTTCTGAATATATCAAAATTGACAATTGAACAATTGATCTTTTAATTTGTTTTTAAGTTGTATCCAAATAATGCAAATTACGCTGGTTAAAAGTTTGGAATAGCAAGTAAATAATCATCAAAATATCAAAAGTAAAAGAAATTAACATGAAATCTGACTTTACAACTTGAAGAAGACGATTTTTCATTGATAAAACTAGCTCCTTGATGGTATTTGGTGCTATTTTAGCAGCGGAGGCCTCAATTGCATTGTTAACTGCTCACGAGTTGAATACTGTTTGTCAGCATACATATCCTGGGTCATAAGGTGCCAAACATTTTCTATAATGTTGAAGTCGGAACACCTTGCTGGCCAGTCTAGTGTACGGACCATTGTTAGTGGATAACCATTCAGTAACAATTCGTGCTGTGTGAATAGACGTCTTGCTGCCATACCCACGGCTTTTGTTTGTAGTGTCTCTTGCAGAAAGGAATGAAAAGTGCTTTGAAGGTCTTCCAAGTATTTGGTTGCCGTATATTTGCCCTCAATTACTTTTATCGTCAGGTGACCAGTGTTTGAAATGGCACGTAATTATCACATCTCCTCCTCCCCCTATTTTGTGTTTCTGACCGGAGCAATTGTTTTTTGGCCTTGTTTTTCAACATAACTGCACACGTTATCAGGTCCATCCATAGAAAATCGTTTGAAACAGTTCATTTGAAACAGTTCCCCAGACCTCACGCCAATGGACTTCTTTTTATGAGGATACCTCAAGGACAGAGTTTATCGCACAAACCAAGAACAATTGATGCATTGAAATTGGAAATTGAAAGACAATGTCGCGATATTCAACATGAACTGTTTCGTGACGTTTGCGAATCCATTGGTGCGCGTTATCAGCTTTGTCTGGGCAATGACGGTTATCAATTTGAACATTTGCGAACATAATTCGCTAATTACATTTGTCTTCTGTAATTCAAGCCTTTAAACTTGTCTTTGTGTTCATAAATGATGTTTCTATAGTCATTCAAAGTGTTAGTACATTTTTTGAGATACCCTGTATATCAAATTTTCTCTATTGGTATGATCTGATGTTACTTTGAGATAAGATAGTAATCGTGTATGTAACTACAAGTGTCAGTGCCGGTATGTGTCAGATGTATATTAATTGTTTGTTTTTACTTGTTAATAGGCATGGTTTTAGTTGGAAAGGTTTTGAAGGTTGGTGTCTATTTTTGATTTTAGAATTGTTGGCGTGTTGTGTAATTTGGACCTTATGTACTTTGTGTAAATTAGACATTTTTGACATATCCAACTTGCAAAGTCTTGTATCTGAAATTAATATTCACTCTAGTATACTGTATCAACTTATTAAATATATCAGGTCGTTGCATATCAAATGCCGGATTTCCAGCTGGGTTCCGCGCTTCAGCACGGTTTCCACGTTTAGTAGCAAGTACTCATAAAAAAGTGGTACATTCCCAAAGATAAACCTATCAGCGATCACCTGCCTGAAATTTGCATGTCTGCGATGATATTTTATAGTGTTTGAACCCAAGCGAAGATAGTCATGACTTTATACGAATTACGTGTGATAATGCATTACGAGTTCAGGTTGAATCACACTGCAACCAATGCCTCTCGAAACATCAATAAGGTATTCGGTGTAGGCACCATAAACGAACGTACTGTCCAACATTGGTTACGAAAATTCCGGGCGGGAGTGACGGACTTGGCAAATGAGCGCCGCGGCAGACCGCCCAACGTGTTGAATGACGCTGATCTGAAGCGATCTGTGGAAGAGGCAGGATAACACTGATAATCAATTCAGAACCCGTGTCCCGTGTGTTTACGTTATTATTAACGAATTGTATGCGAAATTAGGGTAAATTCGCTATCTTTGAAGACCCATAACTCAAAAATGCACGATCTAAAACAAAAATCGTATTCGGCATTTTCGTCTCAGTTATTTATGTAGAATCAAAAACTGTTCGGAACCTTGCAGAGGATCATGCTGTATCAGCGTCGACACTCAGTAGACACATTAGGGCCATCGGCAAGGTGGAAAAGCAGGACAAATGGGTCCCACATGAACAATTTGGTGGAACATCCGCTGCGACCTATTGCTGTGAACTGCATCGTATGCACACAAAACTGTGTTAGCAACAACCTGCACTTGTGCATCGCAAAGGCGTCCTTCTACTGCATGACAACGCGCGTGCGGAGGAAAACATTCCTAACCCAAGCAGACGTCGAAAACGCATTTCGGGAGTTTATTGAGGTCCGTGACCATGGGTTCTATCGGAGAGGGCTCGAGAAGCTGCCAAATCGTTGGCAACAATGTTTGGTTTGCCATGGGGGTTATTTCGAATAGCACGTGTGAAGGTGTTCTTTCTAGAGGGTCATTAAAAATGACCTCTGCAATCCGACATTTGATATGCAACGACCTGATATAACCCACACGTTATTTAATTAAGATATAAGCTGATCATATCTAATACGTTCCATAGGGTGCCTAAAAATGACTTCAAGAGCCGAAAGGAAAATCAAAAACAAGTAAACACATAAGTTAAAACAAAGTTTCTGCTATTACTCGGCCTATTGTGTAATCAGACCACTTACTTCAAAAATTAGTTTGAAAATTGGAGCTACGTCATTTTGAAAAGAAGTTAAAGTCCTTTTCCCTTAGGAGGTCCAAATTACACGGGTCTCTCTTAAAAATAGGGACAATATAATTATGCTTCATCTTATCTGGTCCGGGTCCCTTATTAGTATTTAAAGCCTTAAACAAGTAGTAATATTTGTTTCATAATCTTTAGCATATACCTGTACTAAATCATCTGCATAGGCTTGTAATTTTCCTTTTAGTGGTAAATAAAAATATGTCGTTAAGATATAACAAAAACAATATCGGGCATAAAATTGTTCCCTGAGAGACACCAGTTGTTAATATTTGAGATGAACCAATTTTTTATTGTATCTTTACTACTGGTGTACATTGTTTTACCCGTTTTTATTTTTTTTTTTACTTATATGTTTTTTTTTTGCATGTTTAGTGGTTTTTTCATTATTTTCTATTTAAAAATCAATCAATAATCTATTCAAAACGCACAAGCATACGAGAGCTATTCTGAAGCTTTCATTATTTATTATTTTAAAAGTTTTATGAGGCATTCGAAAGTAGAAGACATTCTCAAGCCTTTCTTTATTATATTGACTAAAGTTAACGATAAAATTGTTAAAATAGAGAAATCATATATAAAAACTTGCAATTCTATGCCCTTGATGACAGAAACGCGGAGCCCCGTGAAAAGCGAAAATTACAAAAAAAGAGGAGAAGGCAAAGAGTGTTGGTCAGCAGCAGCAGCTTGGTCAGCTTGGGTCCTTGGGTTCAGAGGTGAGCCCGCGCAGTGGCCGATTGTCCACTCGTCAACGGGTGGCTTGACGTGTGATGGTGATGTATCGGACACTGGTCAGCCAGTCGAGCTCACCAACCGGTGCCTGAACCCTCCCCACCCCACACCAACAACCTTCTCTCCTCTTTTTATACAAAAGCAATGGGCGCTTCATTTTTCAGCATTTTCAAAAATTTTTACCTTCATTCTTCATTTCTCCCATTCACCAGCTTTCCGTCTTTTTAATTCCCTACCCTCTCTTAGAGATACCCCTGCCACCACCTCAGCACAGATAACCCACATTTCTTCAATAAGCTTTCCTCCCTGCCTTTCTTAAAAATTTTTTCTTCCTCCAGCCAACCTTAATCTTCGCTCGCAATCGATTCTTCACGTATGACACATCATCACGCCATATTAAGAGGCCACTGGCTAGCACAACACTGGACACTCGTTTCTTATATGTCCAGCCTTCCTCACCTAAAAAGCTCAGATATCAGAAAAATTACAGTTTTTACGTTTATATATTAAACAAAGACAAATACAATAAATCATTAAGTAATAACTTAATCAAATACCGAAACGCTGCTATAATAGTCGCCATCACATAAACGTGATACGCACATACTTGTCATAGAATTGAAAATCCCCAATGGTACTATAAAGGTATCATTAGAACACTTAATACTGAATCAGTTTCGACCATTATATACAAGACACCTCGTTACGATTATTATTTGATACATTACATCGTCATATCTTAGTACTGAGAATTTCTAAGCGGGTATCATAACGGTACTATTACAGCAAGCGCTATTGTATCGATTTTGGCCATCTTCAAATTTGTCCGTGCTCTATACAATATTAATCGATTTGGAGAATCTGCCATACTCTTCGAGAAAATTGAATTACGGATAGACAAAATCCTCTGCTAAAGCATAAGGAACAACCAATTTTGTCCTAATAAACCATTAAGGAATGACATAACCAAGTACCGAGAAGTCAAACATATTTCCAAAATTTCTGAATCGTTTTTGAAACCTCAGAACATAAGCTACTGTATCAAATTTGGCCATCTTCGAACTTCTTAGCTATTCTTATACAGGATGACCCAAACTTAACCAGCATAATTATTTAGGAACATTGTATGGTTCAAATGGAACAAAAAATGTCCTATAAACATGACATCTAGTTCCGATCTTGTGTGAGATATCGACGTTTGTCCGTTTTCTTCTATTTAGAGTCTTTTCCTAGAAAAAACGTAGGTTTACCTATTTATTCTTAAATATACTCTTTCTGTTTTGCATATGCCAAACAGGAAAAGGAATCGTCGAACTGGTAACATGTGTGAAAGATATTGTGGCAGCTACTAGCTCAGTTGTCCGAAGATGTAACCAGTGCATTGGAGCTGAGGGGAACCATTTTGAGGGGCTTCCTCGACATTGATTTGTTACTTTCTTCTTATTCTTATTCCTTGTATCATTTTAGTTTTGTTTTGTAGTTCAATGTGATGTTCTGTGAGTATTCAGAATAAAAGTGATCTGCACTCTCAAGTGTTTTATTTATTTGATTTAACAACTCTACAAGAATTGTTGCATTCTGAATAGCTAACGTCGATATCTCACACACGATCGAAACTAGATGTAATGTTTATAGGATATTTTTCGTTCCATATGAATCATACAATGTTCCTAAACAATTATGCTGGATAATTAATTTTTCTCTCGAAAAGTGGATAGTCGAGGTTCCTGGTTCGAACCCAGGTGGTTGAATTTTTCCTTCCATTTTTCGAGAGAAAAATTAATACATCATGTTTGGAGGTTATCTCCAGTCTATATTTATTTATTTACATGCTGGATAAGTTTGGGTCACCCTGTATATTCGTTCATGACATGTCATTCCAAGTTGTTTGATATATTACAAGCCGTATTCGACAGGAATAGCAAAAATTGAGAAAATTTTATAGAATATATATATGGGATGGGTTGTGGGTGGGATGTATTTGTCAATTTCTGTTATTCCTGAAGATGGCTCCTGGCCGAAATACCGGGTGGGCAAGAAATAAAGTGAGATGTTCAGAGCTCGCTAGCGGTAATTCTATTAGGCCAAATGCAGTACATTTTGGTGTATATACTTAGTGGAACATACAGTTTCGATTTCTGCAAAAAAAAGTACCAAAAGTCGCCATAGGGGGCGCTTATTTCAAGAAAACAATGAATACATTTGCATAAGCGCGTTCCGTGTTGAGCAATCATGACAATAAAAGGCAAGGCTGAGGATTTCCCACCATTCACGAACAGAATAATTAGTCGTGCATTTCCCATGGTATGGCCACCCAGGTCGCCTGATCTCAACCCTTGTGATTTTTGGTTATGGGAATATTTGAAAAGCCTTGTGTATCAAGCACATGTTCCTGACCTCTCAAACCTTAAAGGATCAAATAACGTTACATATCAAACTAATTAATGCAGATATGCTGTGAACTGCCGTAGAAAATGTCGTGTACCGGATGCAGCTATTGGAACAGCACACTGGTGGTCATAATTAAAAATAAAACATTGTTTATTGTTGTTACTAAAGTTGGTTTGTACGCTATTTGTTCATTTGACAATTAGGTATTCATTGTTTTCTTGAAATAAGCGCCCCCTATGGCGACTTTTGGTACTATTTATTTTTTTTATTTTTTTTTGCAGAAATCGAAACTGCATGTTCCACTAAGTATATACACCAAAATGTACTGCATTTAGCCTAATAGAATTCCCGCTAGCGAGCTCTGAACACCTCACGTTATTTCTTGCCCACCCGGTATGTTGAATAAATAACTTTATATCAAAGTATTACTTATAAGTCCATCATTTATAAAAATTATGTGAAAATATCAAAAAATACATCCTCTTGCTCAGTTGCCACTTGTTCAAATCATGCGAGAAAAACAAACATAATTTATCATTCACTTCCAAAAGAAGCATGTATTAAGAAAGCATGGATAGCGTTCTATAAAAGAGCTGACAGACTAACTCCAAATTATATCAAAATCTTTTCAGCCCATTTCAAACCTTCAGACTATGAGCGTGATTTGAAAAATGAACTATTAGATCTCCCGCAAGTGAAAAGGTTGAAGAAGGGAGAAGTACCATCACTGAATCCTGAAATATCATCACATACAAGAGCAAAAGCTGCCAATACCGGAGAAAACGTAACGCATGTACCATCAACAACCTCACATAAACTATCAAATCGACATAACTTTACGAGAAGCGTGAGATTTTAAAACGAGCCAAAGATAGAATTGCAAAACTATCACCAGAAATCAGTCAGTAGAATTCAAAATTCCGACGTTGGCGAAGAAAATAGAAATTTCCACTGTTGAGAAACAAATTATCCACACATTAATAAATTGTTGTAAATAAATATAATATTCTCAACTTAATTTGAGTATAAATCATTCAATGAGGGTTTTAATGGTAAGCCAACCTCAGCTGTTCAAATTAATGATGAAAAATAGGAAAGAAAATTCCGCAGCCTGGATTCGAACCAGGAACCTTTGCTATGAATGATTACCATAGCCTGGTGTTCATTAGGCTCTGTTTACTTCTTGTTTTATAAGCAACCAAGCCTGGTTTTATTTTTCACTAGCAGAGGCACCCGGCGTTAAATAACTTTTTAAGTTTCACTTAAAGTAAGTCGTTTATTCTGTTTAATTAATTAAATCGTTTAGTTAGTTAAGTCCTTAAGTCAATAGTTACTTAATATGGGCAATTTAAAAAGTACAGGGTGAAATAAAAAGAAATTATTTGAAATTTTCCACTAGTGTTTTCGATTTTTACGTAATATCTAAAGCGATCGTCAATTACCGGTTTCATTTCGTGACGTCATGCGAAGTGACGCTTGCCCGCGAATGGTGCTCGCCAGCCAAAGTGGCGGTACCTTATTCCATATACCTTGGGTACCATAATGGTATCAATAGCATAGGTACCACTGAATCAAATTCGACCATCATTAAACTGCATTTATCGATTATCAAAAACGTACTTAGTACTTTATATTCGCTCTTAGCTCGTCGTTACGATTTGTTTGATGTATTACTTTCTATATCTTCGCCTTGATATTTTAGGGATACCATTAGAGCACGTGACATTGTATCCGTTTCGATCATCTTCGTGCGCTGAACCATATTTATCGATTAGTATAAGTAATGCTTAATAACGTTGTATTCGCTCATAGCTTGTCGTTAAGAGTTGTTTGATATACATATACTGTATGTATAATTTACTATAGAATAGCATTGCAAATCTATAGGGGGTACTAGCAACTTCTCGCGTTAAATTTAACTTTTCATGCTCTGTTAATGGCCTCTATTTTCACTAAATAAATGTGTGTGTCATAACATTTAACAATCGGTATTTTTTTGTTTGTTGGAAACAATGAAAGTTGGATTGTTGCTCAGACTACTATGGTCAGCAGGCCAACACCACCTAAACGAGAAGGCCTGTTCACGAAATTGTTATTTATTGTTACATCATAATAAGAAGGCCAAATTCAGGGCTTATTATTGGTAAAAATCACGGTCTATAGATATTCATGGCCATCGAGCTTCGACCATTTTCCATTGTTTCGAGAAGCTAAGGAAAACAGATTGCGCCAGGTGTCGCATACAGCGCACTAAGGCCGATCGCAACCTGCGATAGAGATTTTCATTGAAACTGAATATGAAAGTAAAGTTTCCATCTGCCGATAGGGCGGCGCTGCAGGCACAGTTGGGCCGATTGTACATGCAGCGCCACTTTCTTTTCAATAGAGTTCCCGCCCTACCGGGAGCTAGAACTTTAGCTTCATTTTAACAATGGAGCTCGATGACCATGAATATCTATAGACCGTGGTAAAATACGATTATCAATGGACTACTCTAAATGATGTAACAATAAATACAATTTCGTGAAGTGGCCTTCTCGTTTAAGTGGTGTTGCCCAGACCTGAGTTTTCGTCGGCGACGATACAGAGCCAAAGCAACACTACCTAAAGAGAAGGCCTGCGCACAGAAATTTCATACGTTGTTGTATCATCATATCTAGTCATAATTTAGGGCTTATTATTGGTAGAAATGCGATTAATGTGATTACGAGGCCAACGAGATAACAACGTAAGACGTTTCCGCGCTCAGGCAACACCTCCTAGACAGAAGGCCTGATAACGGAAACGTCATACATTGTTACATCATCATTAGTCGACCAAATTTAAGGCGTATTATTGGTAGAAATAGATTAAGATGGATTTTAACAATCAGTATTTTTTCGTTTGTTGAAAACAATGAAGGTTACATTGTCGTTTGGACTAAGATGGTCAGGTGACTTATCCTCGTCAGGGCTTGTTCATGTAGCCGGCTTTTGGCAAGGCCACCTAAAAAATAAGGCCTACTCACTGCCTGCTGACTGCGTCATCAAACGAGGGCTGACAATCCAACTTTCCTTGTTTGATAACGCAGTAAGCAGACTTTGTTTTTTAGATGGCGTTGTTTTGGGTCGAGTTCGTAGCCGACGAAAAAGACAGGCCGGAGCACTAAAAAGTCACATGACCAAAGTAGATCTAGCAACAATCTAATCTTCATTGTTGCTCGATCTACTTTGGTCATACGACTTTTAGGTGCCCCGGCCTGTCTTTCTAGTTGGCTTTGGGTCGAGTTATGACTATGTAACAATGTATGACGTTTCAGACGTTTCAGTTATAAGCTTTCTGTCCAGGAGATGTTGCCTTGATACAGTGCCCAGGTCTAAACGATAATAAGGCGTGGAAGCGGAAACTTCACCTGACCATCGTGATGCTAGCAACAATCCAACCTTCATTGTCTCCATCTTGGATGTTAACAATCAGTGTTTTTCCTTTTGTTGGAAACAATAAAGGTTGAATTGCTGATTAAAGAAAATTGTTGAGGCGATTATGAACGGTGCTCTTTGAGGCGATTATGAACGGTGCTCTTGGAAACTGCTCCTACGTCTGCAATTTCTCTTACTGAAAACGCAGATTCTGTTGCAAGTCGAACAATCCTCCGATCAACTCCTGCAGTGGTTGATCTTGGTCGTCCAAAGCGAGGTTTTGGCTTCCACCTTTTCTTATGATCTTGTAAACACCAGATATCGATTTACCCATGTATCTGGCAATCTTTCAATATTGCTCTCTCGGCCTTCATTTTCGAAATTTTTGCCACTTGGTCTGCAGTGAATTGTTTGTTGTCACCCATGGTGCATATGTAAGGAGATGAATGGTTTGATGATCAAATCGAGTAACTTACATGCAATTACTGGAGGAGTGCAAATCATTTAATAGGATAATAGCATTTATCCAGACTTTCTGAAAAGTGAGACAAAAAATTGAATAAAAATAACCTGAGAGTTATTTTCTTAATTACTCTTTATGCCTGTTTTGCATCTTTTAAAGCAAACGTATTTTATAAAAACGTTAATAATGTTAAAAACCACGGGACCAGTACTCTCACTTTTTCCGATCCCACTGGAGAATTTGGTCCAATCTTCATAAAGTCTGTCTCAAAAGTATAGAGACTTTGCAAAAACTGTTGTATTAGCACATCAGTAAATTTTTTGACCATACCAAATAAAACACTATTTATTCACACTGTGAACATGATTATTACATATTTTCAAAAATAAATAGCTTTTCGTTTTTTTACAAAAAAATATTTTGAAATAATCAGTACAAAAAAGTGTCTCAAAAGTATAGAGACTCACCTAATTAAACAACAATGTTCAAGCCATGTTCAAATAAAGTTACCATTGGACTTAATTACTTGAAACACTTTATCTTTCATTGATGAGATCAAGTTTTGAAGAAGACTTGGATCCAAATTAAACCAAACCATTTCGATTTCACTTTTCAATTCTGCAATGGAAGAGTACTGTCTACCGTTTGCATAAATTTTGTGTCATCACTGCCCAAAGGTTCTCAATAGGATTCAAATCCGGACTTTTGGTTGGCCACTTCATCACATTGATACCCTGTGCTTCAAACCACTGGTTTGTTGACTGCGATTTGTGTATACTAGCATTGTCCTGCTGAAAAATGCCATTGTTCCCAACCAAAAAAGACATGAAAGGTACCAAGTGGTTTT
Source organism: Rhysida immarginata (assembly GCA_023313115.1). Lineage (NCBI taxonomy): Eukaryota > Metazoa > Arthropoda > Chilopoda > Scolopendromorpha > Scolopendridae > Rhysida > Rhysida immarginata. Next base: position 871,566 of record JAHWFO010001731.1, on the reverse strand, counting down.
CTAGGGTTTCTTGGTACTTTAAGGAGTTTTGTCTCCCAGTCAAAAATGCCAAACTGGTAGTCCCATTGAAGGAGAATCTACCCCACACCATCACACTTCCACCGCCTTGCTGGTTGCTATAAAAGGATTCTGGTTCCTTCCTCAAATCATGCCAGTAAAATGCATTTCCATCGGGACCATCCAGGTTCCACTTCTTTTCATCAGAAAAAATTACAGAAAGCCACTCATCTGTCCACGACATACGCTCCCGAGTCCATTCCAATCGAACTCTCTTGTGCTCCTTGGTTAGACGTGGTTTTGTCTTCTTCCTGGTGTAAGCAAGTACAGGATTTGCCTTAATACTTCTGTGTACAGTATCTTTGGATATTTGTCCACCCAATTCACGTGGTATTTTCTGTAAGGAATTTGTACCAGTAGCAGCAAGCCGAAAAATCTGGCGCACATCTCGTTCAGTAGTGCTTGTTGGCCATCCTGTTCTCTTCTTAGCTTCACATATCCGTTTCTCTGCAAAGATTTTGTGTACAACAGGCTTGGATCTTCCAATTTCAGCAGAAATTTCTCTAACTGTCTTGCCATTTGCTGTCAACCTCCAGATTTCACTTACATTGTATTTCATCTTTAGAAATGTCTTTTCCACCATTGTCACTCTTTATTGTGCAGAAATTAAATACAAATTATAACTTACTTTATAATTTGGACTATTCCAAAGGGTCAATTTTATTTAAAACAGGTTATGACCATTCAGTTTGGAGGTGAGTCTCTATACTTTTGAGACACTTTTTTGTACTGATTATTTCAAAATATTTTTTGTAAAAAAACGAAAAGCTATTTATTTTTGAAAATATGTAATAATCATGTTCACAGTGTGAATAAATAGTGTTTTATTTGGTATGGTCAAAAAATTTACTGATGTGTTAATGTGACAGTTTTTGCAAACTTTTGAGACAGACTTTAGTAATGTAGAGATCTTGCCAAGAGGAATCTGCATAACAAATTCAGTCTTTACATAAGTTTGTACAATATCCACCTCTAAAAGTTTCAACTGAGAAAGCGCAAGTACGTTTGATGGATTTGAAACGAAGCTGTCCTATTCTACCCCCTTTTAGAATCCCTTAAAGCATTTTAACCCTAACCGCCCACAAAACGTTTCAAGTCGGCCGCCATTTTGAGCGTAACCTTGCTACCATCTTCCTTGTTCAGTGTTGACATACCTCAACACAAAAGCCATTTTCTCGCAGTTTGGGCTTAAAAATTGTTAAATCATCAAATATTTGCTCGAGGAACCCTCTGTAGGGGTTTCGAAATAACCTTGGAGCAGGGGGTGAGCTTAGATGATGACATTTTGGACCCATTGACGTTCGTTACCATAGCAACCTCGCAAACAAGATTAATGGATGATCCGCTAGAGGGAGTCCATCACGCCCCCAACTCTTCTTGTATGGTGGACCCACACACGACGACGATGATGATGACTCAGCTGATTGTAGTGTGTGTGTATATAGTTTACCCTCCTTTCGTGCGTCCTTGTTATATGTGTATCACCACCTTTCTAACAAGGCGCTCGACAATGCTTTTGATGGACACTGTCGACGTTCAAAAGGTGATGATGGTGTTGATGATTGTAGACGCGGGGACGTGTATATTAGTGGTGTTGTTGTTGTTATTATTGTTATCGAGCTGCACGTGCAGTGAGTTGACGGCGCTATTGTGGAAGTTGTTTGATTTATTTTATTTAATTATCATCTTAACATTTTTAACTCTGATAAAACTAAAATTAAATTGTTTATTCAATTTGATTCTTATGATTCTTTTACTTGTGTTTTACAATTTGTTATATTTTAAAGCTAGACATCATTCAACAAAAAGCATGATGCAAGAAACGACACTAAAAAGCGTTACAGAAACAGTTTTGCATTGTTGTTGTACGTTTAAGCATTGTTAACGCCAGCTTGAAGCACACGCCGGAACTGAAAATTCACCTGACCATTGTTGTCTAATCAACAATTTTTATTTCAACCGTTACTACAGAGATATAAGGAAATCTGAATAGTGAAGTAGGACCTGCCAATGGTAAGCTACGGACCGAGTTTTAATCTTCTATGTCAAAAAATACCGAAAAAATTCTGAAAAGTTGATACAGCCGAGCTAAGACTTTGATGGTCATATTTCAAAACTGACTTTGAAAACAGAATTTGAAAAAGTTAATCCGTTTTCAACTTATGGCGGACGTGCAAATGGCGGACGGCCGGACGGATAAACGTACAGATAAACGCATTCTTATAAGTAGCTTTTATGGTAAAGCTCCTAATAAAAGGTTTATATAGTGGATAAAATATTAATTTGTTTGTTGCAATAGAAACATTATCATGATTCAATGCTTCGGACTGCACATTCGAAACTAAATCAGCTTTTTCTTTAAAAGACCCCTTTCCCCCCACACTGTACAATAAAGGGAAAAAACTTCAGTAAAATTTTGGATATCTCGATAAAAATGATATAAAAATTAAGGCTTCATTTTGAGAATATGTCCTCTTTTATGATTTTTCCAAAGAGAATATAGGACAAGTTTTGAAGAAGAATTTACTTAAAATATACACTGAATGACCAATTTATTATAGAGACCCAGCTAATAGCGTGTTGCGCCTCCTTTAGCGGCGAGAACTGCCTGAATACGTGCTGGCATGGATTCAACAAGGTGTTAAAACCGTTGCGGAGGAATAGCAGCCCAGGCTGACATCACAGCGTCCCATACATGGTGCATGTTGGACGGTAGTGTGGGAAGGCGTCGGATGGTTCTCTCCACTTCATCCCATAAATGCTCGATCGGGTTGAGATCGGGCGACCGAGTTGGCAACTGAAGCAGGTGGAAGTCCGCGTCATGTTCCTCCAACTAGTCCAAGACCATTCGAGCACGATGGCAGGGAGCATTGTCCTGCTGAAACTGTCCGTCACCACCACGGAACACAGTCATCATGAACGGGCGCACCTGACTGGCAACAATGTTCAGGTAGTGTGTCGCATTCAGGGATGTGTCTAAGGATATCAGAGGACCTAGTGTGTCCCAAGAGAAGACACCCCAGATGCGCAGTCTGCCGTCCGCATGATGAAGTAGGAACCGCGATTCGTCGGACCAGGCGACCTTTTTCCACTCATAGCAGGCGCGCTTTCCTATTTTGCAGTGACAGCGACGGTACCCGTACTGCGCCACACCGTGTGCTCCGAAATGGGATGGGATGCTCCTTCATTGAATAGCGCTGCAATTTGTTGGGTTGTTCCCGTCACGTTGCTGTGGATGATTCATGCCAGTCGCCGTCGGCCTCGTTCATCCACGGCCCTGTTTCGTCCGAAATTGTGTTTGTTGGAGGTTATTTTTGGCATAATTGCAATTCACGGAATACCCTTGACACTGTTGCACGGAAAAACCCGAGGAGGTTCGCGGTTTGCGAAATGCTCAACTGCGCCCGTCGAGCTTCAACGATCATGCCTCGTTCAAAGTCGGTCAAATCCTTGGATTTATGCATATTCAGTCCACTTCTGTTGCTGGCTGCAACTTGTGATCCAATGTATCCCTTTTATACACCGCTTCGGCCTGTTCCATTGTTTGGGTGTCAATAAGCAAGATTTTTGTACAATATAAGAAAACTGAAGTTGCACTGTGAACTAAAGGTGCCCCAGAAACGCATCGAAAATAAAGCCGAAGATTGAAAGATCTAAGAGGTATTGTCAGAGAATCACACTTTCAAACAGTAATGACTGCAATCACCAAGAAAGAAATTTCGGCAAAGACAACAACCCGTCGTTTGAAAGAGACAGGTTACTTCTTTCGTTCTGCAGAAAAAAAGCCTCTCCTAACTGAACAAATGAAGAAACAGCGACTTCAGTGGGAACATGAACATTCAACATGGACTATAGAACAAAGGCAAAAAGTCATATTCAGTGATGAATCTAGATTTAGCCTTCTGAATGATGATAAACAAAAAGGTTGTGCGCAAGAAAGAAGAAAAGATGGACCCTAAGTATGTATCATGTATAGTCAAATTTCCACCAACCAAACATCATGTTTATGGAACAATAAATGCTCATTTGCCAGGTCCGTCACTCCCGCCCAGAATTTTCGGAACTAACGTTGGGCAGTACGTTCGTTTATGGTGCCTACACCGAATAACTTATTGATGTTTCGAGAAGCGTTGGATGCAGTGTAATTCAACCTGAACTCATAATGCATTATCACACGTAATTCGTATGAAGTCATGACTATCTTCGTTTGGGTTCAAACGCTATTAAATATTATCGCTGATAGGTTTATCTCTAGGAATGTATCACTTTGTTATGAGTGCTTGCTATTATACGTGGAAATCGTGCTGAAGCGCGGAACCCTCCTTGAAATCCGACATTTGATATGCAACGACCTGATAAGTGTTCAGGATCTCTATCGAAGAGTCGAGTTATGCCAACACCACCTCTACTCAAAGCCTGAGCGCGAAAACGTCGTACATTGTTACATTATCCCAACATCTAGAAAAAACGCCTGCAGATAAAAGATATATACATTGTTATGACTTATTATTGGTAGAAATGCGATAACAATAGCTCCATGATGAATAGAACTGTCGAAGCCCACGAGAAAGACAGGCCCTGGCCAACACCACCTAGACAGAAGGCCTGCGCACAGAAACGTCTTACATTGTTACGTCATGATCAAACGGCCAAATTTAGAGGTTATTATTGGTAGAAATACGATTAACAATAGCCGCTTGCGAGTGATGCAATAATGTATGACGTTTCTATGCGCAGGCCTTCTGTCTAGGTGGTGTTGGCACAACGCCACCTAAAAAACAAAGCCTTCTCACTGCCTGTGGACTGCGTCATCAAACCAGGGCTGACAATCCAACTTTCATTGTTTACAACAATCGAAAAAACGCTGATTACAACAAGTGCTTTTTCGTTTGTTGTAAACAATGAAAGTTGGATTGTCAGCCCTCGTGTGATGACGCAGTGACCAGGCTTTGTGTTTCAGGTGGCGTTGGTTGGCAACACCTCCTATAGAGAAGGCCTGCGGACAAAAGGTGTATACATTGTTACATCACCATCAAGCGGCTATTGTTGTCGTATTTCTACCAATAATAAGCCCTAAATTTGGCCGCTTGATGATGATGTAACAATGCATACACCTTTGGTCCGCAAGCCTTCTCTATAGGAGGTGTTGGCCAGGGCCTGTCTTTCACGTGGGCTACGCCCTACCGTAGGTGATGTAACAATGTATGATTTTTCCGTGAGCAGGCTTTCACTCTATACTCTGTTCAACCGTGGCCTTCGAGATATTAGGCCTCCGCATCGAGCTTGAAATTGCGTGCCGAGGCAGTTTCAGTTTTTGACCGCTAGTTGGCGCTGGTCAGGGATAAACAACTACTTTCTACCTCATCGCTATGCTAATTTATCCGACTTTATCTCGCAAAATTCTGGCTCTCACGACAAAATTAGGTCTAATAAAGAAAACTATCTTTCATGGAAATGATTTTATAGGGAAATTCTTATTATATGCTCAAATTGACAGTGGAATAAAAATTCTATAAATATGTGGAAAAAAAACAACCCTACCCTCATCCATCCCTGCCTGTACTTATGGGAGGTTCTCCTTGTTATAAAAGAACATTATCACTTTAAAACTTTAGTGAAAAATCATTACTTAACTGAATTTCCTTTATTCATTTAAATTTATGCATATCTTTATGTAATATTGATGAATTTGTCTTTACACCGGTTTATTGTATAATTTTCAGCAAGAGCAAATGCCGCGATCTTTATGTGGTCTTGTTTTCATTGCACTGAATGAAATTAATGAAACGAAATTATTCCAACATCTTTTTAACATTTTTCAAACGTCACGCTCACACATTTTAATGAAATTACTGTTTTGTGTTGTTGGTTTTTCTTTTGAATCGAATCTTAATAGAAATTGATCTGCATTTATCATAATGAGCGATATATTCGATGTAAGTAAAAAATCGGTTTAAAATCGGAAATTATTCACAAACAAAATATTGAAATATAATGTTTTATCAAGAACAGATGAAGGGTGTGGGGGGGGGGGGGGATTCACACACGTACCTTCATCTGTTCCTTCATCTGTTCTTGGTTTTATCAATCATTTTAACATAACATACACATAATGCTAAGCTATTTTTCACCACACGTCCTCTGGAATGGTCTGCATAAAAACAATCATTGATATCTGGGCCGATTTGAGTCTATTGCGTTCAGACTCTAAAAACGTCTCCTGACGTTGGTTAACCGATTTCGAAAAAAACGATTACTCCGATTCGATATCATCAAGAACAAATGAAGAGGGAGGGGTAATCGTTCGATTACCTACCTTCATGTGTTTTTTGATATCTTGCTCTAGACGATTTATCGAACGAGATCGTCTGTACTATTAACGATTTTATCGATACATTTAACAGGAGGCTGTTGAATCTACATTCAACTCAAAAAAACAAAAAACTAAATACCTGTTAATGTAGGTTTCGGGCTGATGAGAGCATAAAGCGAAATTGGATTTCAATAATTTCAAAATAAAGTACTTTTATTAAATGATTAATTTAATAAACATGGCCTCTGAAAACAAAGTTAGTTTACACTAACACTGAATCAGGGGCGTAGTTAAGGGAGGCAAAGGTGTGCGAAGTACACGGGCGCAACGAATTAGTACTTTAAAAACAACGAAATATCTCAATGAGAGAATACAAAAAATATAAACTACAAATATATATAATCAATGAAAAGCAAAATACAAATTAATAAAAAAAAAACTGCGTTCGAAGTGTTTGTTTTTCCTCTAAATTCACGAAATAATTTTATCAACGTCTGTAGCTTCCATAGATTAAGCTTGGATCCATCGTTGTTTTATTAAAGCTCTAGATTAGGAAAGTACGGCAATCCTTTTCCGCGCCGCCCGGCAGCTGCTGATTGGTAGAACGGCTGTCACGTGAGTTTGTCAGCCATTGTTGGCCCAAACGCAGCGATAGATACCATTGAAATGCATGTGGAAGATGCAATTTAGATTAAATTTTTAATGAAATATTGGTCGATCGATCCTAAATTTTAAACCGAATAAGCAAAATTTCAGGATCCTTCAATCTATGCTCCTTGGAGATTAATAAATTCGTTAAAATATCCGAAGAAGTAATAAGAAGCAAGTACGTTTATATTACGTATAACTTAACCGAATGTTATAAAAATGTTACATGTGCAATTCTCAGAAAATACAATTTTTTGTTGAATATAGTTCTTTTTAAGAAAATACAATTCAATAAACAATGTTAAACTGTGTGTGAATTGTGGAGGTAAAACTTGAAATAAAACGTACATGTTATTTTTATCTTATTTTAGTGAAGTTAATTATCACTCATCGTTAAACTTGAATGTAACGTATGAAATTGAATAACGAAATTGCTATTTGGATGGAAAAATTATAGAAAATTTTAACCAAAAGGTTTTGGTAGATTTTTTTACGTCAATATTATAAACCTCTATAAATGAATAATTTTCAAAATACATTGCATGTGTAGTTCTTTTTTTTTTGTAATCAAACTATCCGTTTTTCCAAATTTTTTTGTGTAATCCGTTTTTGTATTTTTTAAATTTTCTATCAAAATATAATTATCAAAGTTATTTTTATATTTATATCAAAAACTTCAATTTAATAGTTCCTGTTTTATTAAATTATATTTGATATTTTTTATAATTATAATTATAGTGTTTTTTTAATAATTTAATATTTTTTATAATTTAATAAAATTAAAAATGGTAAATTAAAATTTTTGATATAAATAAAAAAATTAATTTGTTAAAAGTTTATTACATTATATTTTAATAAAAAATTTTAAAATTATATTTTGATAAATAAAATTACAAAGACTACACATGCAATGTATTTTAAAATTTATTAATTGCATGCAATTCGTTTATTAAGGATAAACAGATGAGCTGGAAATAAACTAAATCTGATTATCATTAAATTACCTCAACGTTATCATTATTTCTATATAAGAAATTATATATGAAAACAAAATTTAAAGGAAAAGCAATAGTTACAGAATTTACTGATTGTCAGTTACATTTCCAGACGATAATAATAAGAAAATTATTGAAAAAAACTGCATTTAAACCGAATTTTAGAGGAAGCGTAACTCACTTGATAGGGCCAGTTGGGCCAACAATGGCGGATTTAGTAGCAGACGACGAAGTTTGCCGTACTTTCCTAATCTAGAGCTTTATGTTTTATCCCTGATGATCCCACTTAGCGTTAAAAAGTTGAATATCCACTGGCACGGAGGAAAGCATTGAAATGAGAGGCGATGCGAAGGCCACGGTCCAACGAAAGAAAAACTGGGCGTGTCCAGTTAAATTTCCAATTTCAATTCAATTAGACACGGCCAGTTTTTCTTTCGATGAACAGAGTATAGGCGGTATTGGTTAAGCCCCTTCTATTGCATGATTTTGGCTACAGTCCAAATTCTTTATCAATCGTATACAAATTCTTAGAGATCTAACAACGAGAAACCTAAGAGATCCAATGGGAGGGATGTCGTTTTTCTCGCAGGAGGTTTTCGCCAAATCCTTCCAATTATTCCACAATGAACATCTGCAGATGAACTCAGTGCTTGCCTCAAAGTATCCACCATTTGGTAATTTATCCACACAACAAATTAATTACTAATATGAGGGTGCGTATTTTTTGTGACAACAGTCATAAAATTTGTAAACAATTACTCAGTCTTGGAGATGAAAAACTGCCTACAATTGCGTCAGATTTAATTTCTCTCTCACCTGATTTCTGTATACTGTTGTCGTCAGTGCGAGAAATAATTATACATAAGTTGTTCCCGAACATAGCCACAAAAATTGAGGACCGATAGTGGCTTTGAGAACGTACAATTCTTGCACCAAAGAATGAGAATGTAAATAAAAAATCGACATCATTTTGCAAGAGTTGCCAAGAGCAAGCTGAAAACTAACCCACAGAATTTTTAAATTCATTGGAACCCACCTGGCATGCCACCACATAAGTGCAATGTGAAAGTAGGGCCAGTAATAATATTGAGAAATTTGGATACCCCCAAATTATGCATAGCGGGCGAAGCCGCGGGTAACCAGCTAGTAGCATTATAAATTAACAACAGGGTATAGAGTTTGTTTCTATAGTATGATCCTACTTAAGAATATTATAAAAACTGAGGCAATCATGATTGCATAATGAGAAGTGACGTCAATGTTTGTTCTCCATTTGAGCTTTTCTAAGAACTGTGTATGTACAGTGGACATTGGATATTTGTTAGGCTTAAAGGGGAGCTCGTGTGGAGCGAAATTGGTTTCGGCGTCGCGGCGATAACCTAGCAAAGGGCCGTTTGTCTCACTTGTTGAATACACGGCTAATTGGAGGACGGGGTTCCTCAGGGCGGGGGTTCGTCTCCCGGACTGACACGGAGGAATCCGGGCGCGCATTGTCCAGGTCTTTTCTCCTTTTGTTGTCATCGGGCCGGGAGGTCTGTCTGTCTGTAGCGCCGTTGTCTTGCATGGCGACGGCGGAAGAAGGTTTTTGTGTTCACGTCCTGCATGACAAAGGTGACGTTTTTTGGTGACGAACACCCTGTAATTACAGCGCCATTGCAAGAATTTGTTTGTTGATGGCGACGCGACGACCAATCGACTTTGTATAGCCGCTCGAGTGGCTTTATTAAATGTACAACATTGATATCTTGCGCTGATGGCCCATTTAAATTGCGCGCATTGTGTTCTGGCGGCTATAAATCCAGAAGGTTCTCCCAAGACCCAAAAGTCCGCACGTGCATCAGGTTCCTTTTGTTATTATTAGTAAGGGGGTAAAATCTAGGGGTAGGGATGCAGAGCCGATTGGTCACGGTGGATCCAGGAACCATTTGCAAACGTTTTTCATCGCTTTTCAATGGCGCTGTCCTTTCGTCATGGGAGAATCTTCACACCCGACAACATATGCGTTCGTTATCGTGTCATTCAAAGAGCATTACCTCTGCTTCGTGACCCCGTTCGAAGATGGATCCAGAAAGAAAAATAATAATAATATATATGTATATATTATAAAAGAAGACAGCGGAAGTATGGTTAGAATGCTTAGTTTTTGTTGTTGGCGTTTAGGTGTGTGTAAGGGTGTGGGGGTAGAATGGAACCAAGAGAAAATGCGCCTCCTGCGGACAGGTAATGAGGTTAGGTTGGCGAGTGGCGCTTCTGATTAGTCTCCTGCTGCGCGGGTGGCGACCGCGAGAGGTGTGAAAGGCAACGACGCTACTGACTTTTTGAGCACCGGTCAACTCACTCCTTGTCCACCTTGCTCTCCCCCACGGCTACCCCTGCTTCGTGACCCCACCTTTCTACAATAACAACCCAATTGCAGGGGGATGGCGTTTGGTTGTTGCTTGGCTGGTTCTCTTTTTCTGAGAAGGAAATGGCATCTTACGAGCTTTGTTATACTGTTTTATACAGTACACTAGGACCGCTGTGGGTTATTCATTAAGAACCCATTTGATATTTGGGAATATTTAACTCAGTCTTGCAGTCCGCGACAAAAGCTTAAGTTTACTACCTAAAATAATTAACACCTTTTACATATTTTCCATGCTAAAATTTGAATAATCTTCATAATAGGCCTACTGAATTCTTCAAACACATGTTCCCAAGAGCAGCGGTTCTGAACTTGTAGTGGTACTCAAGTATTTAAGTGGAGGTACATGAACGGAATGACCCCCAAAGGGTCGCTGGGAATGTCGTGTTAGTTGTTTTAATGGTACCAAACCGCGAAAAGGTTTGTTTTAGTGGTACCGCCTATGAAAGGGTTTGTTTTAGTGGCATGGGGCTGTGAAAATGTTTGTTTTAATGGCAAGTGGTTGTGGAAAAGTTTTAGTGATACGCGGTTGTGAAAAAGTTTGCTTCAGTGGTACGAGGTTGTAAAAAGTTTTGTTTTAATCCCAGCCCGGGAATTTTTTTTTTCAAGACTGCAAAACGGTTTTTTTTTCATTCCATATTAATAATTACGATTAAAAATGCATTTTTACTTATTTTTTCAATTCCCAAAAGTATTTCGGAATGATGCGAAGAAAGGCTTTCAGGCTCCGTCCAGAAATGAATCCGTCGTGAATTACACCCCAGGCAATACCGAAACTGACTGAAAAGTTAACAGCTAGTTAACTGAAAGTTCTTGATGAAGTTGGTTTGGTTGGTATTAACGTCCCTTTCAACTGCTATGGTCATATAGTAGCGCTCAAAAAATAGTACACTTTCACTTTTATTGTTGTAACTTGTTTAACATTCAAGCAAATGAAATGAAATTTTTTTGAAATACAATGTTGTATAAATAAAAAAGAAATGTAAAAATTAAATAGCAATTCCTGTTGAAATCATTCAGCAACTTGCTGATCTCTGATAAAAGCGGAGTCAAAAAATAGTACACTGTCACCAAAAAGAATGAAAGCAACATAGAAAAAGTAAACAAATGAAGACTTAGGATTTCCTAAGGCACAATAGTCTAATATTTTGTTGCATGACCATTTGCAGCGATGACAGCTTGGCATCGGGATGGCATAGAATCAATCAGTTTGGATATTTTGACGCAGCTGTTCAAACTTTTCTGTTGAATTTCGGGCTTTGTACCTACTGCACCTACGTTCTAGTTCGTCCCACATGTGTTCGATGGGGTTTAGGTCTGGCGATTGGCTTGGCCACTCAAGTAATCGTACTTTCTTTGATTTAAACCAGTCTTTAATGATCCCCGCTGTATGCTTGGGGTCGTTATCCTGCTGGTAAATCTATCCCCGAGGCATATTAGCCTTTGCAAAAGGAAGCATATGCTGAACCAAGATGTTTTTGTAAACGTGCCTGTCCATTGTTCCATCGATTCTTATGAGAGGGCCCACCCCTTGATGACTGAAGCAGCCCCACACCATAGTAGATCCTCCACCATGTTTAACTGTAGGCAGTTGATATCGTGGATCAAATTTGTGATTTGGTGGGCAGCGTACATACCTAATGCCATCTGATCCAAATAATAGAAACTTCGATTCATCACTAAAGAGCACCTTACTCCACTCCTTGAATGTCCACTTCAGATGGCTTCTGGCAAATTGAAGTCGAGCCATGCGGTTCTTTTTTGAGATGAAAGGTTTTTTGGCTGGGCGTCTTCCGAACAGTTCGGCATTCTTAAGACGTCTTTTAGTCGTTGAAACACTAACATCAACGTTGTGGAATGTTTTCATTTCGCGGTTGATATCCACAGCGGTTTTCTTAGGATCAGTCTTAGAAAGACGTACAAGAAGTTTATCTTCCTGTGGAGTGGTTGCTTTTGGTCGGCCAGACCCTTGCTTACGGTTTACATCTCCCTGCTTCCGAAAACGCTGTACAATTCTTGCAACAGATGATTTGGGCACATGAAATTGATCCGCAACTGTTTTGTATGAATTGCCTTGATTAACAAAATCAACAATGGTTTTCTTGATTGGGGATGACAGATGGACTCGAGTAGACATTGCAAATTATATATACTGTATTATGCACAAAAAATACAGAAAACTACTTTTTCGCATTGAAACTCTCATGAATAATGACCGTGTACTATTTTTTGACCTCACCTATATTGAAAATGGTTGAGTCTCTCAGAAAAAAATTTGAGCAAGGCAATTTGCATATTTTTTTCCCATTTGTGTTCCAATGAAAACTATACATTGTGAAAATTTTATTTCATTTGCTTGATTTTTAAAAACGTTACAGCAATAAAAGTAAAAGTGTACTATTTTTTGAGCGCTACTGTATGTACGCGGTATTGAAAAGGTTTCTTTTAGTGGTACACTGCTGTTAAAAGCTTTGTTTTAGTGTTGCACGGCTTTAAAAAGGTTTGTTTTTGTATTACACGAATGTGAAAAACAAATTGTTTTAGTGGTACGTGGCTTTGAAGAGATTTGTTTAGGCGGTATGCAGCTATCAAAAGTTTTGTTTGGTATGTGCTTGTGAAAACGTTTGTTTTCGTGGTACACGGATGAAGAAATGTTTCTTTTATTGGTACGTGGGCAGAAAAGGTTTGTTTTGGCAGTACGGTAGCAAGAGATTTGTTTTAGTACGCGACTAGAAAAGGTTTGTCTGAGTGGTATATGGCTATGAGCTCAAGTAGCTTTGATTGTTTAAACATTAATTATTTGAAGTAGAATTAACAAGAAGTTAATCCTCCCGAGGAAGGTATAAGAAAGCAGCAGAAGCCCTGAGATCATCTGTTTTTACCCTTTTCTCTCACTTTTAACTCCCCCTCCCCAATTTTTTAAATCGAAAAATTGATTTTCTCGAAACGTTGTATTTAGAAAGTGTAAAATAGCTTTCGTTTTCACAGTAGGTCAATCAAAACCAAGCTAAATAATGAAAGTGTACATGTCCATAATATCCTACATTCCGAATTTCAACCTTCTACCTCAAAAAATGCGGAAATTGAGACGGACGGACGGACGGACAGACAGACGGTTGGTTGGCTGGTTTGTTTGGTATTAACGTCCTTTTCAACTGCTATGGTCATTTCAGGACGGCGTTATAGGGGCCGCAAATTTTGCCTCGCAAGGGTTCTTTAACGTGCAGCCGGCAAACGACTACACGGGACCAACGGCTTTACTTCCCTTCCGAAGGAAGTGCGTGATCTCAGGATTTCCCCCTGAAAAATCCTCGTCGTCCTCGGCCGGGATCGAACCCGCGTACTCGGGCATCAGAGGCGATCACGCTAACCGCTGAGTCACCGAGGCCGATACAGACAGACGGACATTGTGAAAACAATTTATTTATAAATGTTAAGTACATAAGCGCCCAATGCGACGTGTATGATCAGAAACCGACAAGTTTTTCCCGATAGGCGTAGGAGTACAATTCAATAAACAGATAAACGATGAATTACAAATGCGAAAGTTAGTTAATGGGTGAGTACTCTTTAGATATAAAAATTCAGGTTCTGGGTGCGTCTGTAAATGTTCTAAAAACTTTTGAACCACTTATTTGATTGAGCTCATATTCGCACCATATGTTCATTAGGTTCAGAGTAAGGTTTACATGTCGCCAAAGGGAGGAGGTGGGGGTAAATATATCTGGATTAATGTTTGTTTTTTCCTCAAGAGATGGTGCCAGGGAAACGCCATCAAAGTTTCATCAAGCAAACAGACCGAGCAACGCCGGGCATTATACTTAGTTACAGCTAAGATTAATTAAAGATTATATAATAAACTAGAAGCGAACTCACCCGATTGTATAATCTAGACATAACCCATTGTTAGATTTTTTTCTTTGTTGTGACATAGTCCACCGCCGTTGATTTTATATAAATGATTGAATAAGATCCTATAACATGTAAGGTATATTCATTTAAAAAATAAACATAACAAAAAGTAAACAACCTTTCCTTTTTCCAACATAAAGAACTAGCTTAACTTAGTAATGAATATTAGATTATGATTATAGAATAAAATAACATCAAGCTAAGGATGCAGAGTGAGAAATAAAAAATTTTTTAAAGATCTTCTAAATTGCTTGTAGGCCACTACTGATCTGATACGTATGATCATATTTTAAGACCAATTATAAGAAACTAGACGGTGAAGGTATTCGCGTTTAAATAACGGTAAACGAATATCTGAGGCATTTCTTGTTTGATAATTATGGGTATCTTGGTTGAGCTGAATTATGGGTGGGGTAGAAATGATCAGGATTGAACTTAATATTTTATAGATGAAACAACAAAGTTAAAAATGGAATATTTGATGAATAGTTTGGATGCGTAAATCATGAAATAAGTGTGAAACGGAAAAAGATTTCGGAACTTTTAAGAGCGTGCGTATAAACCATTTCTTAAGTTTTAAAATGCGTTTTAAAATATAAGTATGTGGTAGAACCCCAGAAAATTATTCTGTAGCATATAGACGAATGGATTCAAGAAGAATAAACCATTGGGGAATGACGTAACCAAGTACCGAAAGGCTAAACTAAACCATTCGCGGAACCATATTTTTCAACCGCCCTATGTTAACATCGTAAGTTTCTAATGGATCATAATGATACCATTAAACCACGTACCTTTGAACCAATTTGGATTATCATTAATTTTACCTTATATTCATTAAAAAATATTAACTCCATTTAATTAAAAGAAATAGAAATATAAATAAATAATAAAAAAATTGAATAAAAGTCACCCAGTGGAGAAATACAAAGTTGAAGTGGACGAAACACAGGTGAAAAGAAGGTCTTGTGGAGAAATGTTACACGAAACACAGGAAGAAACACAGTAACAGGAGAAGATCTATGATAACACTTCCCTTGCCCTCAACAATCCAATACCATTATCCTCTTCACAACAATCAAACTAATAACAATATCTCCTCAGTTTTAATATCACACATTGTTTTTGATTTCATTGTTTTGTTTTATTATTACGTATATCCTCTATTATTAAGTTTTAACTGAAATTTTCATTCAAAAAGTTTATAAACTGAAGATGGGATAAAAATCCCGAAAACGGTTTTTTTTAAATACATTCAATTTTGTCATCTACGTTTCTACTGATCATCGGACTTTCATCATAGATCTTCTTCTCCTGTTACTGTGTTTCTTCCTGCGTTTCGTGTAACATTTCTCCACAAGACCTTCTTTTCACCTGTGTTTCATCTACATAAGCTCCACAAGACCTTGTTTCATTTGTGTTTCTCCACTTCAACTTTGTATTTCTCCACTGGGTGACTTTTATTCAATTTTTTTATTATTTATTTTTATTTCTATTTCTTTTACAGTAGAACCTCTTTAATTCGAAAACCTCTGTAAATCGAATTTTTTTTGTTCCCTTGGAAAAAAAATCCATTATTCGAAACCTCTTTAATTCGAATTCCCTTGAGTTTCGAATTAAAGAGGTTCGACTGTAATTAAATGGAGTTCTTATTTTTTAATTACTATACTTTATTACAACTTCTACTCTTATATAATTTTTACCTTATATTCATTCATGACACATCATTCTAATTTGTTTGGTATATTACATGCCATATCTTATCATCGAAAATTTTTGAGGGTGTCGTAAGGGTACCATTAGAACACGTGCCATTGTTTCAATTACAACCATTTTCAAAATAGTTCATTCCCGGAACCATATTTATCAATTGGCGAAAACAATAATTAATAATCGCTTCTATCTCGCCATAACGATTTGTTTGATATATTACTTAATATATCTTCCCATTGAAAATTGCTTGGTGGTGTCGTTACGGTACCATTTGTGCACGTGCTATTGAACTGATTTAGATAATATTTGCGATTGGTTCGTGCCATGGACTATATTCAACGACTGACGAAAACAGATTTTCAAAATCTTTCATAGCCTTGGAGGAGTCAGAGTTACAGACACGTTTCCCCACACTGATAGCATAAAACACCTTTCGATACTTAAGAAAGGAGCAAAAGAATATTGTTAGTAAGATGACTCATTCTAGAGTGTATACCCTGTTTTTTATTGAGATTATCTATTAGCATATTAATATGTGAAGAATATTGATATTGATAAACCCAGATACTTGAGCGAATTAACAAGTATAATGAGCTGATTGTCGTAGAATATTATGAGATTATTTGGAATGTTTCTTTTGTTCCGCTGAAAAGAAGAACATTGCCTTCTCAATATTGACGGTGAAAAAGTACGTATTGTTCCACTCTTTTAATTTCAGATGGACAGCATTAATAAGAGATATCAACTGGGGCATATTTGGGTTAGAAAATAATAAAGTAGTGTCGTCCACATAAAAAATAGATTAAGTTGGGGAAAGAGACAATAGAAGATCATTGATATATAAATTGAACAATAAAGGCGATAAGATCGACCCTTGTGGTACTCCTAGATTTCTGAAAATTAACGAAGAAGATTGACCACTATGGGACAAATAATATTGTCTGTTACTGAGTAAGCTTGTGAACCAGGACAAAGGGGAACCTCGGGTATTATATCAGGTCGTTGCATATCTAATGTCAGATTTCGAGGTGGGTTCCGCGCTTCAGCACGGTTTCCACGTTCAGTAGCAAGTACCCATAACAAAGTGGTACATTCCCAGAGATAAACCTATCAGCGACAAGCTGCCTGATATTTGCATGTCTGCGAAGATATTTAATAACGTTTGAACCCAAGCGAAGATAGTCATTACGTGTGATAATGCATTACGAGTTCAGGTTGAATCACACTGCATCCAACGCCTCTCGAAACATCAATAAGGTATTCTTTGGTGTAGGCACCATAAACGAACGTACTATCCAACGTTGGTTCCGAAAATTCCGGGCGGGAGTGACGGATCTGGCAAATGAGCCACGCGGCAACTGCCCAACGTGTTTGAAGAGGACCCGTCAAAAATTGTTCGGGACCTTGCAGGGGATCATGCTGTATATGCGTCGACTGTCACTAGACACCTTAGGACCATCGGCAAGGTGAAAAAGCAGGACAAATGGGTCCCACATGAACATAAGGAAAACCAAAGAGTGCGTCGGTTGGAGGTGTGTACGGAATTGCTTTTGCGCCATGAAGAAACGGGGATTCTTGATCGAATTGTCACCTGCGATAAGAAGTGGCTCCTATACGACAATAGGAAACGGTCAGCACAGTCGCTGGATGCTGATGAAACCCCGCGACAGTTCCCTAAACCCCCGTTGGACCCCAGGAAGATCATGGTTACAATTTGGTGGAACATCCGTGGTGTAGTGCATTACAGCTTTCTGCAGCAGGGGGAGACGATCACCGCTGCGACCTACTGTCGTGAACTGCATCGTATGCACACAAAATTGTGTCAGCAACAACCTGCACTTGTGCATCGCAAAGGCGTCCTTTTGCTGCATGACAACGCGCGTCCGAACGACCGCGCTACAGGCTCTGGGCTACGAGGTGCTTTCACACTTCCCGTACTCTCCGGACCTCTCCCATACCGACTACCATCTTTTCCAGAGCCTGGACAATTTTCTTCGGAAGAAAACATTCCTAACCCAAGCAGACGTCGAAAACGCATTCCGGGAGTTTACTGAGTCCCGTGACCATGGGTTCTATCGGAGAGAGCTCGAGAAGCTGCCAAATCGTTGGCTACAATGTTTGCATTGCAATGGGGGTTATTTCGAATAGCACGTGTGAAGGTGTCCTTTCTAGAGGGCCAATAAAGATGACCTCTGCAATCCGACATTTGATATGCAACGACCTGATAAATTACTGTGAGTTTGTAAAGTAACTGGGGAAGTTGAATATTATCAAAAGCTATTTGTATAGTCAATAAAGACCGCTGCAACAAAATTATTCTAAGCCATTTCGACAGAAGCGAATTCTATCAATTCAAAGCAGGCGGTCTCGGTATTACGCTTCGGAACAAATCCGTGTTGGCAAGGATTAATTAGATTTAAGGAGAAAACAAATTGGGATAAACGGAGATAAAAAAATTTTCTCAATGATTTTTCCAAATGTTGTGAGCGTTGAAATGGGACGATAATTTTTAAAAAACTCCATTCTTCCGCTACTTAAGAATACACCGCAACTCCACAAAATTAATTCATTATATGCTGAAAACGGTTTCGCTCTTTCCGTCTGTCCATCTGTATGTTCGACGATTACTCGGGAATGCTTAAACTTTTTCAAATTCTGCTTTTGCACTTCGATAGAGACCCTTCCTGAGCTCACGTGACTATTAAAACCCAAACCTCCCCCCTCCCATTACATTTTTTTATTGGCGAGCACAAACCGAAAGAGAATAACGAGCACAAGACGAATATGACATTCTTCTCGATTTTCGAAATGCTACGTCCGAAAAAATGACCCCCAAAAATACTTCAATGACCCTTATTACGAGCTTTAGCTAAAGCTATATACGTTTAAGAATACAAGCTTAATCGGTACTTTTATGTGTCCGGCCGGCCATCGTTTGCACGAAAACGTGAAAATGGAAGAACTTAACTGCGACATATCAACTTTTGATGAGCTCTCGTGCACTAATGTTAAGAATATGAACTTAAGGCATGTAATATATCAATCGATTCTTACTGACGAGTCATAAGTGAATACAGTGTTTCTTTTTGTTTATCACTTAAGCATTGTTGATGGCAGCTTGGAGCAAGTGTCCCTTATGAAACTTTGTCGATGCACGTGCTCATTTCGTTTTAAAATTCATGTGATATGGAGCATGTGATATGTCATTCGATCGGAAATGATGAGAAAGGAAAAAATGATACGAGCTTTTTTACATTTTCTATATATTATGTTCGAGAAAATCAATTTTTTGATTAAAAAACTTGGGGGGAGGTAAAAAGTGCAGATAAAGGGCTAAAAATAGATGACCGCAGGGGGTGGGGTAATTTCTTGATAATAAATGTACAGGATAAATGATAATAAATGTATTTCGGTTTCAGAGCTAAAGCTCCTCCTTAGAATGTTTACAAGATTTTATTAATTATTTCTTTGAAAACAATATATGCAGTTTGAAAAAATCCTACAGGGCTTTCACGACTTACTTAATGGATCCTTCCCAGTCCGTCTAGATAACTCGAATTTTTGCGCAAGTCGGACAAAGATGAGTTTTAGAGGTAGCGTGATGGATCTAGATCCCTCACATGTTTGTACCTCACTATTCGTTATTTATCCTTTATGTTAAAACAGCATTTTTCTGTTATACTTTTATTTGTTAAACACTTTGTAGACGTAAATAGGTCTCCAGCCTTCGTCGACTTATTTCTGTACAGAAGCAGATGTGATGAAATTGAGCATTGTAACGCAAGGTATGTAAATTGAAGTATTGCATTTTGTGTGATTGATTCTATTGCACGGTAATATTGTTGCTATTGATATGACTGATGATTGATTATTGCTCACAGAACTAATATTGCTTGATTGAGATCTCTTTCGAAGAAAACCTCGTCTAAGATGTATTTTGGAGGCATGACTATTTACCGGACCCTTTTAAACTGAAAGCGTTAAAAGGCATTCACTTATTCACTGATTTACTAAAAAAAAGGTTTATTTTAGTAGTACGCGACTCAGATAAGGCTTGCTTAGTGGTAAGCATTTGCGAAATGGCTTGTTTTAGTAGCTTCCAGCTGTAATAAGGTTTCTTCTAGTGGTACGTGGCTGCGAAAAGCTTGAGAACCGCCGGCCTAGAGAAAAGCATTTGACAGAATTTGAAAGTTCAGATTCCAACTCCCAAATCTGAATGTAAATCAAGCAGGCAAACTTCACAAATCCTTGGATGCAGTATATGTGCAGTAAATGCAGCTGTTTAAAATCCCGATCAAAAATCATTTAGAAAACGATCTGAAAGGCTTTGTGAAATTCATGAGACGCAGACTTATCAGCAAGTGTGTATACTTTGATGATACAGCCCCCAACCATACAGGAACCTCCACCATGCTTGGTAGGTTTAACGCTGTTCATATTATACGCTTGATAAAAGTGCATTTAAACTGAATACAGGTATTTTATTTTGTGATGACGTAGTTTATGGACATCCCCTAATGAATATCAAATCTCATGCACTGAATCGTACAGATGATCTTATAAGTGCTTTGCTAAACTAAACCTGAAGCGAAGACCATTTCCAGGTTTGTTTCCAACCGAATACCCTATTTTATATTTTTTTTTAAATAATACGGCGCGGGGAGGGAGGAACACGAGCTTGGGGTAGATTTCAACTCCGATCGAGAAGAAAATGGTAAGGAGCAGGAGTAGGAGGAGCTGGAAACGCGGCCACCTGGATTCTCTTTCTTGGCTTCTGGCAGGTATAACCGTCGCTCGGGAACGCCTCCCGCGCGGACTCATCATGATTGACCAGTCGGTTAAGATCCTGTTTCCCGAAAAATGATACAAGGGAGGGGTACACCTGTTTGTCTCAAGGCGAAAGCGAGGCTATAAATTATTCAATTTGTAAATAAAGAAATGTGCGCATGCGCGCTTACTATTGTTACTCAAGCCTAACAATGGCCACTTCCCATATCAGTCCTCCTCATTCCGATGATTCCAAAATCGATCCCAGCTCACATTCCTTCAAAATTATAGAACCCTCCCCCTTAGGACCCTCTCTTTCCTAATCAAACCCCTACAAAACCCTGATATCAGGGACTTACATAATACAATTTCCAAGTCTATTATTACAAGGCCAATTACAGTGGCGTTATTCTCGATTCCCTCACCAGGGGGCAATCTAGGTCCCTCGCTGTCTGCGAAGGTCGATCGCCTGCTAATTATCCCCGTTATCATAGGCCACCATATTTTATCGCCCGCTCTCTCTCTCTCTCTCTCTCTCTCTCTCTCTCAGGTCTAGGATATCATGATCTCATGGGAGGAGGCTGGGTTCACCCACTGCGCATGCCCAAGAGGCACTAAAAATTTGAAAGAAAAAAAACAACAACCATCACCCCAACACATAATGATGCAGTTTGTTCGCATTCTTCACCATTTTTCGTGAATCTTTGTTCAGTTTTTTCATCAATAATTCTTTAAATTCATTGCAATCTCATCAAATCTTCTGCTAGAGAGAAACATTTTGAATAAAACCTTTGTTGTTTTATTTTGTGACCGGAAATCAGACGATATCCGAGCTACCAGTGCAAATATTCATCAAAATGCTTTAAATTCGTTAAACCCTCATAAAAATCTTCTGCTAGAAAGAAACAATATCAACCAAACAGATAGAAAATGTCATGAGCTACAGTCGTTGTTCAATTTTTTCACCGGAAATCAGACGATATTGGAGCCACAAGTACAAATATTCATCAAAATGCTTTAAATTCATTAAAATCTCATAAAATCTTCTGCTAGAGAGAAACAGTTTGAACAAAACTTGTAGAACATGCCGCGCGCTATAATCGTTGTTCGATTTTGTGACCGAAAATCAGACAATATCCGCGCTACCAGTGCAACTATTCATCAAAATGCTTTAAATTCGTTAAACCTTCATAAAAATCTTCTGCTAGAAAGAAACAATATCAACCAAACTGATAAAAAAAATGTCACGAGCTACAATCGTTGTTCAATTTTTTTACTGGAAATCAGACGATCTTGGAGCCACCAGTGTAAATATTCATCAAAATGCTTTAAATTCATTAAAATCTCATAAAATCTTCTGCTAGAGAGTAATAATTTGCACGCGCTATAATCGCTGTTTAATTTATTCACCAGAAAGCAGACGACATTCGAGCTGCAAATGCAAACATTCATGAAAATGCTTTAAATTCATTAAAATCACATACAATCTTCTGCTACAGAAAAACCATTTGAATACTAGAAAGCAAAAGATATTGGAGCTACTGATACTTGTGAGCATACAAAATGATTAAATCTTAAGCTATTTATGACTAATTGAACAAAATCATCTCTCGTTATCATGTTTGCGAAGTAATTAGAGGCGCATCGCTTTAGCAGCTGATAATGGAGCTTGCGTCGGCTGCGTTAATGATTTGCTACATACAAGTTCAAAGCTTTCCGCACTTGCGTAGCTAAGCAATTGCTAGATTTTATCTTCTGCGGTTTGTGAGATTAAGCAGACACTGTAATGACATGCTGAATTTGAAGAGTAGCAGAAGATCAAGTGGCGGACACACCTCGTATGCGTAATGCTGAGATAACCTCGCTCCAAATTGAAGAAATCTCAACTTACTGGGCGCTTCCATTCCGTTGCGCAATTGAATTGATTGAATATGCAGACGATTATGATTCGGAAATAATTTAAAGCATATTGACCAAATATCGTCTGCTTTCCGCTAAACAAATTGAATAACGAATTGTAGCACTCGACATTTTCTTCAAGTTTTGTTCAATTATTTTTATGCCTAGCAAAAGATTTAATCATTTTTTATGCTCACAGTTATCAATATCTCCAATTTCGTCTGCTTTCCGATAAAGAAATTGAACAACAGTTGTATCAAGAAGCCTTTTTCTAAAACTTTTATTTAACTTGTTCATAATTCAACATGAGATTTAATCATTTTTAGTGTGTCAATAGTTCCAATATTGCCTGATTTCCGGTGAACAAATTGGACAACGATTGTAGCAAGCGACATTGTCTACCAGTTTTGTTCAAATTGTTTACATCAAGCATAAAATTTCACGAGATTTGATCAATTGAAAGCATTTTGGCGCTAGATTTGTACAGATAACTCGAACATCGTCTGGTTTCCGGTAAACAAATTGAACAACGATTGTAGCACGTGACAGTTTCTGCAAGTTTTGTTCAAATTCTTTCTCTCAGCATAAGATTTTACGAGATTTAATCAATTTGGCATGAGTTTGAAGTGGTAACTCCAATCTCGTCTTATTTCCGGTAAATGAACTGAAGAAAATGAGACAAGTATCA
>JAHWFO010001731.1:824841-848160 GCA_023313115.1 Rhysida immarginata | reverse complement strand
TTTGCAGACGAAATTCGAACTGTAGCCGGAAAGCAGGCGATAGCAACGGATTTTGAACACTAAAAATTCATTGAATTGCATATGACAGTTTTGCTCCATTGTTCAAGTTGTTTCCGCATAGCATTAAGATTCAATGAATTTTAGCGTTCAAATCTGTTGCTATTTTCTGTTTTCCGGCCGCAGTTATTCAATAGCAGCACAAGACTGAGCTAGCAACATACAGAGCTTATTTGAAAATTGACTGCGAAGCTGAAAACAAATGGAAGAGTGACTGGAGGATAAAATAATTGAGTCCTAGCATAAGATTTTGATGAATTTAGAGTATATTTGTATTCATAGCTCGAATATCGGCTGCTTTCCGGTGAACAAATTGAACAACGATTGCAGCAGATGATACTCTCTACATAGTTTATTCAAACCTTTTCTCTCTAGCCTAATATTTTATGAGGTATAAGCGTTGAAGGCATATTGAGCGTTTGTATGCATTAACGGCTCGAATGTCGTCAGATTTCCAGTAAACAAATTGAACTAAGATTGTAGCAGAAGATATTTACTACAAATTTAATTCAAATATTTAACTTGTAGCAGAAGATCTTATGAAATTGAATGAATTTTAACGTTCAAATAACTTCAATCGTCTGCTTTCCGGCAAATATTAGCGCAAGATTCAAGTGATGCAGAGAGCTAACACGAACATCGCCTGCGAAACTTAAAACCTTTGCAGTAATGTTTGGAGTGTCTCAACGTTTCAATTAAAACATTGAGCCCTAGCATAAGATTTTAATCAATTTAAAATATGTTTGCACTGGTACCTCGAATTTCGTCTGACTTCCAGTGAATAAAAGAATAAAATTGAACAACAATTTGCCGCGCGTGATATTTTCTGCACTTTATGTTCAATTTTTTTCTTTCTAGCAGAATATTTTACAAAAATTTTTAATGAATTTCATGCATTTTAATGAATATTTGCACTGGTAGCTGAAATATCGTCTGATTTCTAGTGAACAAACTGAACAACGGCTGTAGCTCGTGACATTTTCTATCAGTTTGGTTGAAATTGTTTCTTTCTGGCAGAATATTTCCCGAGATTTTAATGAATTTAAAGCATCTTGAAGAATATTTGCACATGTAGCTCGAATATCGTCTGAATGCTGGTGAACAAATTGAACAACGATAATAGCTCGTGATGTTTTCTACAAGTTACGTTCAGATTGTCATCTCTAGCAGAAGATTTTATGAGTTTTTAATGAATTTAAAGCATTTTGATTAATATTTACACTGGTAGCTCAAATATCGTCTGATTTCCTGTGAACAAATTGAACAACGATTGTAGCTCGTGATATTTTTTACAAGTTTTGTTCAATTTGTTTATGTCTAGCAGATGATTTTACGAGATTTTGATGAATTTAAAGCATTTTGATGAGAATTTGTACTTGTAGCTAGAATATCGTCTGCTTCTCAGTGTACAAAATGAACAACGATTGTTGCAGACAACATTTTCTACAAATTTTGTTCAATTTTTTTCTCTTTTCTGAATTCAATTGTGCGCATAACAGGGAGGAGGAACGCAGGCGTTTAATTAATATTCACGTGAAGAGAGCGAGGAGGCGGAGTGGCCTGGTAGCAGCCGACTCAGGTGCATATTCCTGCCGACCAATCAGGGAGCCCGCAAACGGTTGGCTACACATTTCAAGGAAAGAAGGAGTCTTGAGAGGGGAGTGCGAAGATAACAACAACAACAACAACAGCAACAAAAACAACAAATCTTCTGCCAAAGCGGATACGAATGATGGAGAAAAAAAGTAGTTTTCTTCATTTCTTACTCTCGGCCTCATTGAGTGGGGCGTGTGCGGAGCAGTAATCTCGTGACCCCGGTATGGCCGTATTGTTCCAGGCAGACGTTTTTGATAAATTAACGGCCTGGCTTTTCTTCCCTTTATCCATAATAATAATAGCAGCAACACTAACACTGGAAGAAATTCCTTTCTCGTGGAACGCTCGCGCGCATACACCCTCGTGCCTTCTCGTTCATTTTTATCGTCTGCCTCTCGGCTGTGGCTCCACCTCCTGCGCCTGGGCTGCTCCTCCTACTCCCGCCGTCGTCTGCCCAGGCAGGAGGCGGAT
The DNA here is from genome assembly GCA_023313115.1 of Rhysida immarginata. Classification (NCBI taxonomy): domain Eukaryota; kingdom Metazoa; phylum Arthropoda; class Chilopoda; order Scolopendromorpha; family Scolopendridae; genus Rhysida; species Rhysida immarginata. The sequence continues at coordinate 846,036 of JAHWFO010001731.1, read as the reverse complement.
CTGCCGCCGACTCGAATGTAACAGCCAAAGCCTCTGTATCACTGAAGATTACCATGATATCCTAGACATAACATATCTAACTCCATAGAATAGATATCTAATGGATATCTGTGTACAGAAACATTCAAATGCTTAGTTTTCCATTTGGCTGATTCAAATGGTTGATCCAAATGCTTGATCCATTTAGCTTATATAAATGATTGATCCATTTAGCTTATCCAAATGGCTGATCCAGCTGGCTGATTCAAACGCGTGGTCCATTTGGTTGATGCGAATAGCTGATCCAGTTAGCTGATCCATTTAGCTTATCCATTTGGCTGATTCAAATGGATGATTCAAATTGCTAATCCAAATGGCTGATCCATTTGGCTGCTCCAAATGGTTGATCCATTTAGCTTGTCCATTCCGCTGATTCAAATGGCTGATCCATTTGACTGATCCAATTGTCTGATTCAAATGTCTGATTCAAACGCGAGATCCATTTGGTTGATGTAAATAGCTGATCCACTTGGCTGTACCAGTTGGCTATCCATTTGGCTGAACTAGTTGGCTTATCCATTTGGCTGAAGCAGTTGGCTGGCTCATGCAGTTGGCTTATCCAAGTGGATGATCCATTTAGGTTATCCAAATGGCTGATCCAGTTGTCTGATTCAAACGCGTGATCCATTTGGTTGATGCGAATAGCTGATCCAGTTGGTTAATACAAATGAATGATCCATTTGACTTATCCAAATGGATGATTCATTTAACTGATCCATTTGGCTGATTCAAATGGCTGATCCATTTGGTTGATCCCTAAAGGTTATCCAAATGGCTGACTCATTTAGCTGATCCATTTAGCTTATCTAAATGGCTGATCCAGTATCTGATTCAAACGACTGATCCGTTTAGCTAATCCAAATGGCTGATTCATTTAGCTGTTTGATAATTAGTATATCCAATTAGTTTGACATCCGCGTCGATATCAATTACTACATATGTAGTGAATATCTTGGATACCATATGGATATATGATTAGATATTTAAACTTGGATACGTTCTGTGGTGATCAACTTTTTGACCTTGATGGATATCCATTTGGATATGCCTATCTAGTAGACATATCTGGACATGTTAAGAAGACTCATCGTGAATAATAATAAATATCGCATATCCAAGAGGATTCTTCTAAAAATATACCAGAGATATCTGTTAGATCTTTCGTGGATATCCAGATGTTACGTTTCCCTTTATTCAAAGGTTATTTGTCAGTCGATCTAGTGGATATTTCTGGACATTTTAAGATGATCCACCCTTAAGTGGATATCCGGTAGATATCTACTGGACATCTGTAAATGTGTGGTGTGGGTATCTATTTGTTTGACTTTGATAACAAAGGACAGGGGAAGATCATCCTGATGGATATTCATTTGAATTGTCAGAAGATAATCTAGCTAGTAGACATTTTAAGAAGACCTTCTAATAGGGGATATCCAATGGATACCCCATATCCAATAGGACTCTTCTTAGAAAAACCTATGTAAAAAAACATATCATGAGTGATTGATATACTAGTGATGCAAATCAAGAAGGCTTGTGGTTGGCGGTATTTATTTACACTATATGCATGGCCAAAAGTATTGGTACTGCTTGAATTGGTTCATTAAGTGACCACCAGAGTATTCTGCTACTCAAAAGAGTCTTTGTTCACAGCTTCAGCTCTAATTCATCCACAGGTGTTCCATGGATTCAGATCAGGACTCTGTGCAGGCCAAACCATTTCTTCAATCAAACCATTTCAGGCAAGCAGCATTGTCAAGTGGCAGTCTAGAATTGTGACTGTAATGGTGATACTGTAATGACGTCACTTTTGAAGCTGAATACCAAAGCATATATTATTTATTATTATTATTATTTATAATCATTGCATCCCTAAAATGGGATATGTTATATCATATTTCATCACTTGTGATTTAATGTTTCTAAAATCAATCTATGCGCATGAATTTTGTGATTACTACACGACTTTGAGGTACAATTCATGATTTGGTCCCTCACGTCATAAGGGAAAGAATTCCAGGTTGAGACAGCATTGTAAGGGAAAAAACGCTGTCGAAAACTGGAGATAATGTCCGCCGGAACCAGTTTAAATCTCTGTGTTTGTCTCGCAATAGACGATTCAATTAACCAAGCTCTAACGTAATAGGAAGGATGTTGTTCATTACACAAAGCGTAGTATAGTTCTTTCATTTTAGTATATTCTATTAAGATGAGCATAGTCGGTAAGCCATAATTGTCACATATCTGAGTGCAGGAAGTATATTTAGAGAGACCAAATGCAGTACGAATTACGTTATTATATGCAACTTGCACTTATATAACTCACGCTTAATGCTCATTGAACTCAGAGAAAACTTAGTTGGCCTCCGCGGTCTCTAACGTGTCTGTCAGGATCTTGATTACAGGGTGGATGTGTGGTGAATTACTTGTGATGTATTGCGCAGTATACGTCTCTCAACAGGGCTCTGATACAGTCATATGTCTGAAATACAGCATATCATACATGCATTGGTTTCTATGGTAAACGTAGCACATAAAGTCAAACAAACTCCATAGAAAAATGAAATCGTAACTCGCCAGGTCAGGAGACTGCGGAGGTCAGCTAAGTTTTCTCTCAGCTTCAGCTCCAATTCATGGCCAATTGCAGACAGTAGAGAATTGGTACAAATTTATCAAATTGCATACGTCATAGGTCATGCTCCTGGAACAAGATGAACAAACCCAGACCATAAAATTGCGTCTCATACAAGGACAATGGCTCCTCCAAACTGCAAGAAGACTAAATGGTGCATCTGCAGATCCACTGACAATGCTGAAGTGGGATTTAAAAACATGATACTGGCTAATGACGTCACTTAGAGTTTGAATGACAAACATGTAAAGTAGGCCTCCGATATCAGACTACTTTCCACGAAAGAAGTAGGCCTATTTTTTTTAAAGAAACTGAACCAAGATTGCAAAAGCCGCAGAGATGGGCTATGTGCGTCCTCCTCCGTGATTTACGTTTTGCTCAAGATGCCCCCTAGGAGCAAGCACTGGGGCGTGGTTCCATGAGATCCCCCCCCCCTTATAATCTGCCCATCTACAGTTTCTCCATCAGGGGGAGCACTATGGGTGGAGCTGGTCACCTCGCTACCAAAAGCCGCCCTCCTACACAATCTTACGAGATATACTGACGTACAAGTGTAGAGCTGAGTACATTACCAACCAGTACACTGTGACTATATAGCATAATCATAATTAAAACGTAATATACAAATGCATAAGCCTAACAAAAGAACGCGATTGCAGGAGTACCCCATCACCCGAGGGACACATCCATCCATCTTGTGCTCGCAGGGGTCACCAGCGTCGTTTGGTAGTCGTCCACCCTCAAAAAACACCCCCATGCTGAGTGATAATAAGGCAGGAAACATCGACAATGAGACCATTGTGCACCTGTTGAGGGGGCAGGAACGCTCCGGGTTGTGATAAACGATCGAAGAAAACCGGTTGCCATTATAAGTCTTAAATAAGCCTCGTTTAGCCAGGCAGCCAATCAATTCGTCACATTCATTTCATCATTTCTCCTAAAATCTTATGCTAGAACTGGCTAAATTGATCTAAATTCATAAAAATACACTGCTCTCCATTCTTGATTCAACTTGTTTCTCGAAAAGCAGACGATATTCGAGCTACCAATCCATATGGACGCTTGAGATGCTTTAAGTTGATCAAATCTCATAAAATCTTATGCTAGAGATTGATTAAAATTCTTAGGAAATACACTGTTCTTCATTCCTTCCTTACTCAATTTGTTTCTCATAAAGCAGGCATTGTTGGAACTACCAATCAAAATAATCTCTTGAGATGCCTTAATCGCCTGCATCTCATAAAATCTTATGCTACAGCTAATCAAAATTAATCAAATTTCAATGGAAATATCGTGTTCTCCATTCGTTATTCAATTTGGTATTCATAAAGCAGACGATATTGCAACTACCAATCCAAATGGATGCTTGAGATGCTTTAAATTGATCAAATCTCATAAAATCTTATGTTAGAGCTAAACTAATTGATCATAATTCATAGGAAATACACTGCTCTCCGTTCCTTATTGAATTTGTTTCTCATAAGATAGACGATATTGGAGCTCTTGCATACAAAATGATTAAATCGTATGCTACGGATGAACTAATTGAACGAAACTTGCAGATTTCGCGTGCTACAATCGTTGTTCAATTTGTTTCCAATAACCCAGACGACATACATGAGAACAAAAGAAATAAGTGAAACTCATAGAAATCTTGTGCCAAAATCTTATTTCAATAAAATTGATAGAAACGGTCATCTGCTACAATAGTTGTTCAATTCGTTAACTGGAAAGCAGACGATATTCAAGCTATCAATACAAAACAAACGGTCACTTATTGCACAAGATAACGCTTCAAGGCTAAGACTCATGTCCACCCACCTGCGTCAATCAAACAAAACGAGTTTTCCTAATCAAGATGTATTACACTCGGAGAGAAATCTTCTGCGACCTACTTATTTTGATGTTAATTGCAGCCACTTACAACATGGTTTTAATATCGCGCAGCGCCTGCATTCTAAACAAGGTTATCGTCTGCGTTGTTGTTCTCTTTATTACTATTTCAAGGCGTTCATCAAAAAAATCTCATAAAATCTTATGCTACATTTTCAACAAAACTTGTAGAAAATCTCACGCGCTACAACTGTTGTTCAATTTGTTCACCGGAAATCAGACAACATTCGTGCTACCAGTGGAAATATTCATTAAAATGCTTTAAATTCATTCAAATCTCGTAAAACCTTCTGCTAGGGACAAATAATTTGAACAAAATTTATAGAAAATAGCATGCACTATAACTGTTGTTCAATTTGTTCATCGAAAAGCAGACGAAATTCGAGCTACCAGTGAAAATATACATTAAAATCTCGTAAAATCTTCTGCTAGAGAGAAAATATTTCAATAACAGTTATAGAAAACAGCACGTGCTCAATCGTTGTTCAATTTGTTCACCGAAAATCAGACGATATTCGAGCTACCTGTGTAAATATTCATCAAAATGCTATAAACTCATTTAAATCTTGTAAAATCAGCTCGACAGAAACAATTTGAACAAAACTTGAAGAAAATATCACTTTCGTCATGACGGATAACATTTGGAAGGAAGCAGAAGAGGGTGGAGATAGAAGGGTCCACGAAGTCACAGTAGCCACCGTCACATATCATCGGGTGGCCCTGTGGGGGACATATGCGTGCACAACTATCATTATCGGGTGTAGGACCCCAGAGGAATAACTACTGCTCGACCACTACCCTCCCTTCAAGGAACCTCGGGGTTGAAGCTAAGTCATTGCCTTCATCATTCCCCAACACTGAGCTATTTCGAGGACACGCAGACGATCAATACGCACACAAGCAGACGAAAGTCGTCGTCTGCTTTAACGACCTTTTCTTGGTATTATGATTTTTACGAGAGCCAATATTTGATAACAAACCAAACGATTCTTCTTATCAATTATTATTATTGTTTGTAATGGCCGCCATCTTCTTCTCTCATGATTCAGTACGCCTCGTAAATGAGCATTTGAGTCATCAACTTTCCCATCTTTTATAGGTTCTGGGAGAAGAAAGATTAATAAATAGCGGATGCGTGTGACTGTCAGCGTTTGTGTACACAAACAAAAATGAGAGACTCAAATAAAAAATCACGTGACTGATTTCAAGGTGGTGAATGACAGTCGATGTTCAATTTGTTCTCTAGAAACCAGACGATATTCCGGTTATCTATACAAAATGGGCGCCAAAATGCTCTTTATTCATTAAATCTCGTAAAATCTTCTGCCAAAGAGAAGTCAGTTGAAAGGAACTCGTAAAACACATGCCGTACTGCAATCTTTATTCAGTTTGTTCACCGGAAATCAGACGATATTCGAGTTACCAGTGCAAATATTCATCAAAATGTTTTAAATTCATTAAAAGTTAGTTAAATCTTCTGCTAGAGAAAAACACATTGAAGAAATATTGAAGAAAATGTCACGCGCTGCAATTGTCGTTCTATTTTATTCAACATAAAGCAGACGATATTTGAGATACAATGTAAATTATCAAAAACATGTTTTAAATTCATTAAAATTTCATGAATCTTATGCTAGATGTAACTTAAACAATTTGAAGAAAATTAGTAGAGAATATCACGTGCTACAATCACTGTTCAATTTGGTTCTCAAAAAGCAAACGACATACACTTAAACACTGGAAATATATGAAACTCACTGAAATCTTATGCAAATAACACATAGAAAATGGAAGCGTTATGATTGTTGTTCAATATTCGAACAAAATCTTCTGCTAATCTCATAAAATCGTCTGCTAGAAGTAAATAAACTGAACAAAAAGTGTAGAATTCAACACGTGCTTCTACAATACTGATGCTATGCATACAAAATGATTAAATCTTATGCTATAGATGAACTAATTGAACAAAACTTGTAGAAAATACCACCTGAACCCTATACTTTCCATCATAAAACATAAAGAATCCAAAAATCTTTCTCATGTTTTATTTAAACCTGAAAACAGGAAGTGGGTGTTACGCGCAGACAGATTTCCCCCCAACACTTCGCGGAACCCTTCTCGTCCGTAAAAAGGATTAAAAATGGCGTCTCCCGAATTCACCGAATTTAGCAACAACGAAAAAGAGAGAAAGCAAGTCACGTAAACTGTCATTAGGGTTAAAAGCGGAGCCTGTTATTAAGAGGGAAAGGAATCATCAGTAGTCACGTGATGGGCCCATCAACAATTCATAGAGCGCAGACGAAAGAATTCCATTCATGGAATTCATTCATTAGGATTGTTATATATATTAATATTAATATTGTTAATCCGCAATGTATGGAAATGTTAAATGAATAGATAAGACAATCTATGACATCATCTGAGCCAAGATGGTCTCTGATGTTGAAGACATAACAATGATCAAATTAACAATATGAAATGACTAATGTAAAGTGGAAACAAAATAACATATGACCATATAACGACCACCTGACCTTAATGACAACTTATGCTCGGTCCCGTGGGTGTTTGTTATAGACAGGTTTTACTGTAGATAGTTGTAATAGGAGTTCTATTAGTCGGATGGCTCTATACGCCGGCATTGTTTCCGATAGAAGATTTCCCCATTGTAATGCAAAATAGATGAAATTTAAATAAATTAATTATATAATTACATAAAATTGTTACATAAAATTGTTGGTTAACTTTTATGTAAGATTTTTTTAGCTATTATATATTTAATATAAATATTATCTTATTCAAACATTTAAGGATCTTCTATTCCATTGTTTTATTTTATATCACTTGAACATTTTAAGCTTTAATAAGTACGAGGGTGACTCAAATGAAAACCGCAAAATTCCAAATTTCTCCCCACCATGATTTAACTCTGCAGATCCGTTGAAAATGAGTTGTAGAAATATCCGGTAGGTGGCAGGAAAGTAGACACAAGCAAACAACGTCACCGCAGCAGTTTAAAGATGGCCTCCTCACTTCAAACATGCACCAAAGAAGAACAGCGTTTAGTTATCCGATTTTTGAATATTGCGACGGTTGAAGCCTTAGTGTTGGAAAATCGCCGAGTAACGATTGATGAAATTGCGGAATTGTTAGACATTAGTCACGGTTCAGTCTACCACATCATACATGATGTGCTCCAGTGGCGATCATTCAGGATCTGGGTTTTGAGTGTCTTCAACATCCACCATATTTACCAGACCTCGCGCCTGGTAATTACCATATATTTGGGCTACTCAAGGAGGCAATTGGTGGAAAGAAATTTCATTCAGATGAAGAGGTACAGCAGTCGGTGCACGAGTGGCTGAGCAGACAACCAAATGATTTTTTTTCAAGAGGAATCTATGCACTTTGTAAACGCTAGAAAACATGTATTCAAATAATGGAGATTAAGTAGAAAAAGAATACACTTGTTATTCACGTTTACTCAATAATTAAAATTATAAAAAAAAATTTGCGGTTTTCATTTGACATACCCTCGTAATTAGCCAAAATTATATTAAATATAAATTTTTTATACAAATATATACTTTCATAAATTTTCATTAAGTTTTTATTCATTACACATGTTTTATTATTATTGTTGTTGTTTGAGGAAACCAAACTCGGATCAAGTCCGGAGGCCTAGTCCCAGAAGCAGACCCAGGAGAGGGCTAAGCCCAAGGGACTCAAATGTAAGGAACGGAAAAATTATTATTATTATTATTAATTATTATTATTATTATTATTATTATTAATTATTACTCATTATTATTACTTATTGTTTGTTGTCTTTTATCTGTTTCCCATTGACCCTGTTTTGGAATTTCCCTGTTGGGGGGGGGGGGTAACATGGGGCTTTACCTGCAGGTTTGTCTGGTTGGTTTCTCCCTGTTGTTGGTATAATCATTAAATTATATTATTGTTATTATTATTATTATCCTTGTTCGTCTTTGACTTGAGGTAGTTCTTATTTATTCTGTCCTTTGTTTTAGATTCATAATTTCATGATTAACTTCTCCTTTTCGTTTTATATTTATATTTTTCTTTTGTTAATTTAAACTCCTTCTATAGTTTGCTTCTTTTATATGTATTTTCATCAACCCCGTTTTGGGCTTCGGCCTGTTGGGGGGGCAACATGGGGTTTTTCCCTCCAGCTTATCTGGTAGGATATTTCCTGCTCTTGTTACATTATTATTATTATTATTATTATTATTATTATTATTATCTCATCCAATGTTAAAACTAAAAGTAAAATTTCAATGAAAAATGGGCAATTTTTAACAGATCCAGATCCTCAGGACATTGAAAAAATGTTTGCTGACAGTTTTCAGCAACTATTTAAACAAGATGATCTACCAGGATACAGGATCTACCAACCTCTCTATCAATGGTTCCTTTGTTAAACTGAGGTGATTGAAGCGATTTAAGATCTTAAGCCTAAAAGTTCTTTTGGGGCGGACAAGACACCTTCCTTTATTGTTAAAGGCTGTAAATATTTCTTTGCTAGCTCACTCGCTAAAATTTTTAATAAATGTCTGAGAGACGGGTTTTATCCCAGCGCCTGGAAACCTATTATAACCAATCCCCCGTGTTGAAATCAGGGGATGAGACTGAGGTGGATAACTACAAACCCATCTCTCTTCTCTCTACATTTGAATCAGCAACATGAATTTAGGAGGGGAAGATCTATCACCTTAAATCTGGTCTCCTTTAGCAACAGCGCACAGATTGATTGCATAGTTTTTGATCTTTCACGGGTTTTCGATTGTATAAAGCACTCCCTTCTCGTTGACAAAATGAGAGGTATAGGAATAGTTGGGCCTCTCCTGGAGCTTTTGAAAGACTTTCTAACCAATAAGACTTTTTTAATTAAGATCAATATTATAGTCACAACTGCTAATTTTCTGCAGTCCTTTAAGGCCCCTTATTTTCTTGATTTATATGAATGATTTATCATTTAAAATATCTCAGAATCGTCCTAGCTAAAAGCGATTGCTTGTCCTTACAGATGGATATTAATGAATTGTTTAAATAATGGATTTAACTGTAAGATTGAAACAACTAAGATTATTATCTTTACTCGTAAAACCAATCCCTTTATCCATCAATACTTGATCAATGGGAAACATATTCGTAGAGAACGATGTGTTTTGGTATCCTAATGGATGAGAGATGCCTTTTCTCGAATCATGTTGAGCAAATTCTAAATTGTTCTCTTAGACGTCTTGGAATTATCTTCCGTTTCGGTAAAATTCTAAATAATATCGAGGTCTTTATCTATTTGTTTAAGTATCTTATTTTGACCTCTTTCAGATTTGGGATGTGTTTGGGGCCATTGTGCTCCCTCAACTCTCAAAAAGTTGAAGAACATCTATTCCCGTTCTTTTCTTTTTTATTTAAGATTTTAAGTGTAAAGAGCCTTACTTTTTTTCTAAACTTGGAGATATTACTGGATTGCCAGAATTAGATTCACTTTTTAATATTGAATGTTTCTCTTTGATTAATAAAATCATTATAGGTAAGAGTAAGGTTCCTAAAATTTTAAATCTCTGCACTTTTAATTGTTTTTATAAACCAGGGTCAAAATCTGTCTTGTATTTATCTAATCAGGTTAGTTTCTTAGCAGAATTCTTGATGCCTTTAACAATTAGACTGTTAGTTTGTTTGTTTTTTTGTTGTTTTTTTGTGATTTTTTTTTTTTACGTTCTAAGGTCCAAGCATTTTGGCTTTTGCCGTCGCTGGTTTCCTTTTCTCTTACATGGGGTAAAAATTTGAATTGAATTGAATTATTATTATTAATTATTATTATTATTATTATTAATAAGTATTTATGAAAGTATATTATTTAGTTAATTATTGAGTAGACATTAAATATTATACATTTAAGAATTATTTCATTTTCAAATGAACTTATAACCATATTTAATTTAGATTTATTGAAAAATATAATAATCTTTAATATAAATAGAATTTTTTTTTAATCTTTTGAAGTTAAAATTTATTTATTTTTCAAATATATTTATATTTTTTATATATTTAGGGAAATTTTGGGGGATTTTTTTTTTATAAAATCATAAATTAAAAATTATATTTTTGTATAATAATAAATTATAATTTTTATACTGTAAATATTGAGAGTATTAATTAAAAATTTTCATGGTCTTGTAATTTTAATTTTTGTTTAATTTAATTTTTTTAAAGTTGAGCTTTAATATAATTATTAATAATATTTAATATGGTTCTCCGATCATGAGGACCACTAGTGGTATACCTCAGGGATCTGCACTTGGTCCCCTATTGCTTGTGCTCTATTTATTGATGTCGGTTGCTGTGTGGATATGAATAAAGTTAATTTCTTGGTTTATGCCGATGATGTTAAGATCTCATATAAAATTAAATCCACGGGGGATTGTGTTGTCTTGAAACAACAACTATCTAATTTGGAAATTTGGGCTAGGCGGAATCATCTGCAAATTAACATTGATAAGACCATGTTTATGGCTATCTCCAAAAAGGACCTTCTTATTAATTATCCTTATACAATTTGTAATACTGCTCTCAAACGTACTAAATTATTCAAGGATCTTGGTATTACTTACGACGACTCTGGTTCCTTTAACGAGCATATTCAATTATTAATTAACTATACTTCAAAAATGTTTGGTTTATTTTATAGATTAAGAAATATTTTTACATTCTATACTTTATATAATCATCTTGTCTTGTCTAGAATTAATTATGGGATGATGCTTTTATTTGTCTATACGTTTGAACAATAAAATGAATAGAATTGCTAAATTTATATCATCTTTATCTGTGTTTGACGCTCCGGTCCAGGACTTGAATGTAAATATTCTTAATAAACATTTGAAAAAATTTTTTTTAAAGGCTCACAAAGGATGGACCTCTCCAAGGATGCCACTGCTAGTCTAAATTTCTTACTCACGTAATCTTACTTTAGATGTACACTTGATGTTGTTGTAATTCCCTTTCTTCTCTCGATGTCTTGAATCAAAACTTGGCCATTCATCTCTTTTTGCAGTCTAGCGATCGCCGATTCTTCTATTGACCTGCTTACCATTTGCTCAATATAGCACGGAGCAAAAGGAGTGCTTCCTCTGTCGTCTTTGCACTCTTTCTCAATAGTCTGCTAACTTTCCATTATCTCCAGTTACTAATCATTTTTAAAGATTTTCAAAAAATTAAGTACTAAGAACTCTCCTTTCTAAGAAAAGTCTGAATAACAGGAATTCTATGCATTGTTACAAATTCTGCTTTTCATTGGTGGTCATGAGATATATATTGTTGATCCCTGCCTAGTGTTGGTGCATTGCGTGTTGACACCATTGTTGATAAGTATTGTTGCACAAACTTTTCCTTGCATTGTTGATCATGAGATTTATATTGTTGGTCCGTGCATCAAACGTGAGTTTGTTTGTGAATTGCGTGTGGATACCATTGTTGATACCTACTGTTGCCCAAACTTTGCCTTGCATTGTTGGTCATGAGATATTTCTTATTAATATGCCTTGCCATAACCATGAATATCGATTTTTTATCGATATTTATTATTTTTCCGAAATCTGAGGTAGACAGTGACCTTCCTCATGCTTTGAAGGTCAAGTATGCAAAACTTCATCAAGATCGGAACTGTAGATTTGTAAAAAAAAACAAAAAAAAACAAACAAACCCACAAACATCCTTCTTTATATATATATAGATAGATATAAAGAAGGATGTTTGTTTGTTTGTGGGTTTGTTTGTGGGTTTGTTTGTGCGTTTGTTTGTTTGTTTGTTTTTTATACAAATCTACAGTTTTATACAAATCTACAAATTAAAAAATTGTAGGATCCGATAATGTAGATAGTGACACTATATGGAAGTAATATTTGGCAATGAGATAGGCCTATGCCGTGTTTCATATCATTGTTGCAATATGGTTTTCATTTATTGAGCTCAAAGTGTATTTTACTGCACTAGGGTTTACATTGTGATGTATCAATTTCAACGCTATATTGAATAATGACTAAGTGGTTACCACGGGTCATATCCGCTTGATATATTATTTATTTATTTATTTATTTATTGAAATACCCAATTTACGTGACACTGTAACGTACAAAAAAAAACAACAAATAATACAAATCAAGAGAAATAAGTCCAGGAACATGCACTATAGCTATAAATAAAACATTAATATAAAATCAAAAAGTATAAAACTATCAAAAATGGGATTGGAACATTTCAAATAATCTATTTTTGTTGGTCAATACATGTGAACTTAGAACAGTTGAAAATCTAAGCTCTTAATGAATAAGGCAAAGAATTTTTTTCTTTCAATTTATGCTTGTTATTGAGTCTATTCTGTATACTAATGTACGTCACGGTATCGCAGCCCACGATACTGAAAAGTCACGGAACCATAATAGAACAACAAAGCAATTTTATTTCTGCTTTTGATAAATCTGGTGATGAGGCAACAAGCGGCGTCCTCGCCTGCGTAGGATTAAAGTGGGATTACGGCGGAAATGCCTTACATGGAAAATCAAACTGTCAAATTTAACAAAATGGTGGAATTTCCTTAAAAAAAAATAAGAAAAACTGCACGAAACTGCGTTTTCCCTTTTAAGAAAAGTGCGCGTACTTTACGCCTCCCAAGACCTGTCAAAATCAGGATTTACAGTTTGAACCAACGAAAAATCCACCTCAAAAATCCAGCTCGTTTGCCACTTTTCGCGAGACAGGACGGCGCCCCGTGCACAGCGCGTGAGAGCGAGAGAGGAGAGTACGGCCCGCGCGATGAGCGATGAGTGAGTGTCCGTTACCGTCCCGAGCTCCCCCCTACCCCACCATCCTCTTCCCGCGCGCCCCTAATTAGCGGGTGCGCTCGCGGCCGTAATTGCACGTTCCCGTGGCGCGCGCTGTGTAATTACTCTCGCGCGCTCCTCGTGACGTCATCTTTCAAGTCATTTTTTTTCCTTCTTCGTCTTCTTCTTCACTCTCCCTCCACGCCGCATCTCCGCAAAGATAAAAAACTTCGATGGGGAGGCTCGGGAGTTCTTTTACCTCGGCCTCGTGAATTATGCGCGTGCCTTAATAAATGTAAATCATCATCCGCACGTGCTTATAATGGCATCCTGGCAATTTAGTCAGCACAAAAAAAAATAAAAAAGAATTAAAAAAACGAAATTCCAAGAAACGCATCCGTGTACTCAAAAGCAAGTCTCGAAGGTCGCGGGTTCAAATCCTGCAGCAAGACAGACGTTCATTTATTAAATCTTAATCCAAAGAGAAACCATTTGAATAGAATGTATGTTATACTTGAATTAATAATAACTTCCATATGATGTACATAATTAAACAAAAATAAATAAATATATAAATAATAAAAATAATGGTGATGAAGGGAATCACTTTTTAGTGATTTCAATTTTGGGGTCTACATGATGTTCAAATGATGTCCAAATTCATCGGTGGCTACGCTTTTTGTTAATTTTCTTGATTTACGGATACTAACTTCCGGTTTAGTGGTAGCCATTTTGATTCGCCACTTCGCTCGCTTTGGCCAACGTTAAATGTAATAATTAACAATGTAAATAACGTAATTAACAGTGTAAAATTTTTGCGTTAGAAATTACGGAATAATAAACCCATGGAGAACAATAAAAAACATTATCTCACAATCACTAAATCTCTATATTTTTGAAATAATTTCAATACGTTCATCGTATCTACTACAGGTGATGCAGCTTTAAATGCAAACGTGACCCTTTCACTTCCGGTTTCATTACAATGAAAACCTATGGTCAAATCTCATTTTCTTTTGGTCCCATCCCCTTGGAAGCTATTTTCATGCAAATTCAACCTGTTATTAGGTGTTTTTCCTCCTCTGAAATCGGATGATCTAGGTATCTTAAATTATTTGCAATGTGTTTGCAATTCGATGATTTCCGTAAAATTCTGATTGTTCTTTTGAACAAAAACAGCGAAACACTCATTCCATAGCCGCGAATTTTAATATTTTTTGATGTTCATTGATAAATGATTTCTAGAATATCCATTCTTCACAATCCTATTCACAGCATTTTTATATCACTCTTGTTTTCATTTAGCATTTTTAAGCTTTAGCATTTCGTTAAGTTTCATATTATTATCGACATGTTAGAGCAGGGGTGACCAACCTGCGGCCCGCGGGCCAAATGCGGCCCTCCAAAGGAATTTATGCGGCCCGCGAAATTAACTATTTACCGTAAAATTTATTAACAAGTAAGATTGTACGTGGTTAACGCTTCATAAAATATTTGAATGTATTTGAATTAAAAATTGTTGGCCCCCTGAACACCTTCAGAAATTTATCTTGGCCCGAGACAAAAAAAGGTTGGTCACCCCTGTGTTAGAGGAATCTCAGAAGAGGAATCGTAACAGTCTGATGCAGAACCTGAAATTAGACATTTTAGATACGCCAAAGAAATCGATCATGAACAGGACAAAATTAGTAAAGATGCTTATTATCCCCTATACAACTCTGCTAATGCTTCTTAAAAATGAAGAGAAAACTACGCAGCAAGCGGGATCCAGAAATAAGTAAACAAATAAATAAATACAGGGTGGTTATGATTAAAGTGACACCATTTAGACCCTTCTAGCTGCCGTTCTGGTAATCAGATTTTGACGAAACTTGAGATATATGTTATACAGACCATGGGGAAGAGAATTTTGCAATAAAAAAAATTAATTCACATTTTGACCGCTACATCAAAATATGGCGCTGGTCATGTAGGAAACTATCTGAGAATTTTTACTCAATCAGAGACGTTATGCAAATGAGATGTAAAATTAGAAAAGCATTAAAAATGACAGTGAAATTATATGTAAAGCCATTCTTCACGATGGCTTTAGCTAAAAAGGATCGAGCTTTATTGGTGAAGTTGTTTTACCAGAACTGCAATAATGCTTCTGCTGCACTAAGAGAATAACGACGTTTGAAAAACCTGCGAAATGGGCCTATGTCCATTAATGGTTTAAAAAAGATGATTAAGAAATTTGAAGAAACTGGTGAGTTGGGTGTGCTGCCAGGGAGAGGACGGAAACGAATTGCAAATGTGACTGTGGAAGACGTTGCTGCTGCTGTAGTGGACAGTGCTTCATGTTCCCAATATTCTTCAGCAAGTGCTCGAGCCGTATCACGTGATTTGTCTATTCCGTGATCTACGGTACAAAAAGTTTTGCGTTCCATTTTAAAGTGGTATCCAAACAAGATCTAGATAGTTCAAAAGTTGCTTCATGAAGATCCGGAAAAACGCACTGATTTTGCTTGCCAGTTTCTGGCTAGATTAGCCGTCGATAATGCATGGAACATTTTGTGGTCAGATGAAGCGCATTTCACACTAGACGGAGCAGTGAATGCTCAAAACTGTCACATCTGGGGTACTGAATAGCCGATGGTTGTGCATGAAAAGAGCTTTTGCACTCTGATTACGTGACTGTATGGTGCGGATTCACTTCATATTTCATTCTTGGCCCCTTTTTCTTTGAAGAGAACACTCCTCAAGGCACTAAAAGATGTTCAATCACTAGTGCTCGTTACTGCGAACTTCTGCAGCAGATAGTCATTCCTGCTTTACAAGAAAGACAATGTTTAGACACTACTGTCTTTATGCAAGATGGTGCAACACCCCACATTGCACGACAAGTGAAGGAACTGCTTCATGCTCATTTTGGAGATGATCGGGTGATTTCGAGAACTTTTCCAACGGCATGGCCTCCTCGTTCACCGGACTTAAACCCTTGTGGCTTCAGGTTATGGGGATATTTGAAAGATAATGTCTATGGAGGAAGAATACGGACTGTCCCTGAATTGAAAGCAAGCATAACACGCCATATCACAGCGATTCCTCAGGAAACCCTTCGCTCTACTGTGGAACATGCAATAATGCGCTTTGAACATGTCATTGACACAAATGGAATGCACATTGAACAAATGCTCTCATTTTATAAATTTCTCTGCTTCTAACTTGTTTTTGTTATTATTCATGCGCCATATTTTGACGTAGCGGTCAAAATGTGAACTAATTTTTTATTGCAAAATTCTCTTCCCCATGGTCTGTATAACATATATCTCAAGTTTCGTCAAAATCTGATTACCTGAACGGCCGCTAGAAGGATCTAAATAGTGTAACTTTAATTATAACCACCCTGTATACAGATGCGTGTGTCTCAAACTTATTTCGAAACACCACATTTTTGAAGTTTTCAGCGAATGGTTTTCAACAGTTTTTCATTCTCGGATAATACGTCATCCCGGATAATATGTGGTTTTTGGCTCGGTCCCTTGAAACACGTATTAACGAGGTACGCTTGTATTTCTTCAATTAAGTGAAGGGTGTGAATGCGACTATTATTTTTATTATTTATTTGTGTTATTTTTTTTATTTAATTATTTACATCATTGAATTTAATTTTGTAATTTTAATTTGATTTATTTATTTATTTAATTAATAGTTAGATAAATACAAACAGTGCATTGCCGGAGCCTGTATGGTCATAGACCGAATGAATTAGACTTGCAGGGAATCGCAAAATCGTCAATAAAAGTAAAAAAAAAAAATTTCACAAAAAAGTGCAAAATGATTTGGTCTTAATGTTTCTCATGCTTATGTTATACACTCACATGCCAAAAGTCCTGGGATAGCAGTGGACTATTTTTCAAGTGGCAATAGCATCATGTGCAAATAGTATAAATATGCAAATCAGTGTCAGTAGGTTTAGTTACACTGTCATGTGTAAGAGGTGAGGTGTTCAGTGTTACAAGGGCTACACGACGAGAGCTGTCCGAGTTCGAACATGGCCTGGGGGTTTTGATTGAATCCCGATTTTAATATACAAAAATTATAAAAAATGGTTAAGAAAAATACATATAGATAAAAGTGAACAAGATATTTACAAATTACAATCTAATAGTGTTATTTATAAAATTAGTTACAAAGATTGTAAATGGACCATTGAAAGATTCAATATAAGGCAATCCATTTACAATGCAACCCAAAACCTTTATTTTACATTGTTGGAGTTGCTTCTCAAAAGGATCTCCATATAGCAAGATTCATTAACTTATTAGCTTCAGGGCCTCGGGTTCATATCCCAGATTTCTTTTTAAAATTCTATAGCCCGCAATGGAAGCTAGTCAAAAAAAAAAAAGGCGCTCGGCTGCCATAAGGCACGGGAGAAAGCCTGCCTGCCCTTTGGAGTGCCCTCTTCTCGCAAGAACAACCCCGCAAGAGGGAAGCGAGCATTCCAGCATACCCATATCGTTCCCATCGTGCATCACGAGTGCGCCGTTGTTTCATGAATTCCGGCTCCTCCCCAGCCGTTTCGCTCTTTTTCAAATTGATGGTTCTCTTTTTTTCAGCCTCTCCTCCTCCTAACTCTCCAACTCAGGACGGGTCAGGAGGTCGCCGCGCGCCGTAGCAACGTGTAATTTAGTCCACCCTCCCCTGCAAACCTTTTCCCAAACGATTAAGGCTCCGCTCTCCCACGCCATTTCTAGGTAGGAGCGCCGCCATACCCCCCTCTCCAATGCACCTGCGCTTCGCCGACACCAATTAACAACTCTTGTCATTACAATTTTTCTTAAATACGAGTATTCCATACGCGTCTTATACAGCACCACTTCCGACATCGCCTTATAAGACCCACTTCGTATCAGACATTAAATTCTGAATTCCACAATCGAGCATTCAACCAGACACTAAAATCGGCTCTCAACACATGAGTGCGCTCGCAGCATTGATTGATGGCCTTTTGTTCTCCCGATGATGACGTCACCATTCATCATTTTGGAATTAACGGCCTCGTTTTCAATGAACTATGTAAAAACGAGTAAATAAGTCATCAATTCCATAAAATTTCCTTAAATCTTTGAAATTTGTGACGCCAGAGTGTAGATGTGACGTCACAAATTGACGTCTGCTTGCATAAAGCCTTAAGGATATATAGAAATAAGTAAATAAGTCGTCAATCCATTCAAATTCTCTTCTTTGATTCTTTTAGATTTTGACATCAGGTAGTAGATGTAATGTCATCTATTAGATGTCATCTATTAGTGACGTCATAAATTGAAGCCAGTTTATTGCATAATGATTTAAGGATGTACCGATATAAGCAAATACTTCGAAAATTCAATCAAATGTTTATTTGAATTCTTGAGATTTGAGACGTCAGATGGCAACAAACTGATGTCATAAGATCAAACCGAGCCTTTTAATTGCACGTGTAACTCAACTGCACATTATGTGAAATTAGTACATTGTTAGTCATAGCCCATTCTGTCTATTTGGGCTTGCAAGCAAGATATGCTTTGTGGAAAGGGCATGAATAATTTTATGCCCTCCATAAACAGGTGCATGGTACACAAGGTCACGTATACGTCACTGATGGCAGAGGGTACACCTTTTGCACCTCCCTACAAAATTTGATCCCATTCAGACATGATACCCGTGTAAAGTGACCATGAAATCGATAAAATACTTTGAATGTTTTGAAATTTGTGACGTCATTGATATGATAGATTAGATCAAAATGTTCAAATGACTTCATAAGATACAACCAAGCCCTTTCATTGCATGTGTAACTCAATCCGAAGAGCAATAAATGAGTAAAAAATTATGAAAAATAATAAAAAGATACGTATTATATAGAATAAGAATGCTTCTTTGTATCCTTGGAGATTTGTGACGTCAGGTGTTAAATGTGATGTCACAAACTGACGCTTGCATTGCGTTTAGTCGATAACGCTTCCAGTTTTGAAGACAAAAATACTCAAATGACATCATCAGTCAAAACCGAGTGCTCTAATTGCACATGTAACTCAATGCCAACAGCAATGAATAAATTTTAAAGCAAAACTTTAAACACAGGCTATCCATATCGCATCATGTTTCCCTGGAGGGCGCCACCTCTGCGCTACTTAATTCTCCTCGCAAAGGTAACCCTACACCCATAACCCTTCTTAAATGACCACCGCTGCCTTAAGCCTAACAGGAAATCACGCCTGCCCCCGAGACAGGAGAAAGAAATGTCTTTGCAGCAGAGTCACCGCCTTCCGAGAAGAGCGCCACGTGTAGGCGTCGTGGAGGAATTAACAGTTCAATCAGGCCTAAATGAGAGTTTCAGGTTACCTTAAATGAAGATCTCTCACATCATCACTTTAGTCGTGGGTTCAGCTCCTGTGATTAATTATCATCACAATACTATGAAAACAATTGATAAAATCGAATATCGTCTGATTTCCAATGAACAACGATTGCAGCATGATATCTTAGCATAAGATTTAAGGAGATTTTGATCAATTTAAAGCATCTCAAGCGTCCATTTGGATTGATATCTCGAATATCGTCTGCTTTATGAGAAACAAATTGAAGAACAAATGGAGAGCAGTATATTTCCTATGAGTTTTGATCAATTTGTTTACCTCATCATAAAAATGAAGATTTTATGAGATTTGATCAATTCAGAGCATCTTAAGTGTCCATTTGGATTTCTATCTCGAATATCGTCTGCTTTTCGTTAAACAAACTGAACAACAATTATAGCAGACGATACCTTCTACATACATAGTTTGTTCAAGCTGTTTATCTGTAGCATAAGATTTTACAAAATTTATTGAATTTAATACAATGACGTCACGCAAGCACTCTATATTTAGAGAAATCATGCCTCGCATGGCAATGAAAAGTCACCTGAGCATACTCATTATCGGTGGGATTCGAACCCGCGACCCGTCAGAGCCATATTGAAAAACCCGTGTAACCGTGTACCTCTTTATCATTTGAATCATAAGATTTTATGTAAGAAACATTTTGAGCAGTCATTTGCACAGTCAGCTCGAATATGAAGAAATAAATTGAATGTAGCACGTGATGTTGCTTAAACTGATCCTCTATGGCAAAAGATTCTACGAGGCTTAATGAATTTAAAGCATGTTAGCACTCGTTTGTATGAATAACTCGAATATCGTCCGATTTAAAGTAAGGAAATTGAACAGCGATTGTAGCACATTTTATTCAGTTTTTGTTCAAATTGTTTTTCTCTTTGCATAAGATTTCATGAGATTATAATGAATTTAGATCATTTTTGATACACATTTCAATTGGTAGCTCAAATATTACCTGCTATCCGGAGATCAAAATTGAACAACGATTATAATTGGTGACATTTTGTATAAGTTTCGTTCAAATTGTTTCTCTCTTGCAGAAGATTTCTCGAGTTTTTAATGAATTTAAAGCAATCTAATGCTCATCTGTACTGGTATCTCAAAAATCGCCTGTTCTCTGATGAACAAAATTGATCAGCGATTTATAGCAGGTTCCATTTTCTTAAATATTTGTTCAAATTGTTTCACTTTAGCAGAAGATTTCACAAGATTTTAATGTTTTATAAACATTTTGAAGCCAATTTGCATTAGTAGCTCAAACATCGTCTGATTTCTGATGAATAAAATTGAACAACGATTGTAGCGCGTGACATTTTGAATAACTTTCGTTCAAATTGTTTCCCATTGCAGAATATATCACGAATTTTAATGAATTTAAAGC
>JAHWFO010001731.1:762564-824831 GCA_023313115.1 Rhysida immarginata | reverse complement strand
TTGTTTCCCATTGCAGAATATATCACGAATTTTAATGAATTTAAAGCATTCTGATGAACATTTGCACTGGTGGCTCGAATATCATTTGATTTTCGGTGATAATAAATTTAAGAATAGTTGCAGTGCATTCCATTTTTTACTATAGTTTATTCATATTGTTTCCATTTAGCATAAGATATCACGAGATTTTAATGAATTTAAAGCATTTTAATGCTCATTTGCACTGGTAGCTCGCATATCGTCTGCTTTCTGGAGAAGAAAACTGAAAATCGATTGTAGCGCGTGAAGTTTTCTTTAATTTTTGTTCAAATTGTATCCCTTTAACATAAGATATCACGAGATTTTAATGAATTTAAAAAATTTTGATAAATATTTGCACTGGTAGCTCGAATGTCGTCTGCTTTCTGGTGAACAAGATTGAACATCGATCGCAGGTCTTCACAGTTTGTTCACGTTGTTTTCCCTTAGCATAAGATTTTACGAGGTTTTAATGAATTTAAAGGCATTTTGATGAATATTTGCAAGTATCTCATTGATCGTCTGCTTTCTGGTTAACAAAATTGAACAATGATTGCAGCGGGTGGCATTTTCTGCAAGTTATGTTCAAATTGCTTCACTTTAGCATAAGGTAGTTTTGGGAGAGATGGCAACATGGGAGAGATGCCCGTAATATGTTGTTTTCAAAACTAATCACCAAATTTCGCTATTGGCTATTGCATTTTGCTGCCTCAACAAAGTAACAAAAACTGAGGAAACAACAGGTTTCGCCAGCGGTTTTTCCAGCCAAAACAACGGTTTTATTTCTGGTGAGTAGCCCGTGCCCATCTAAAACTTTGTCAACGAAGCATTTAAAAGCTTGTGTCATAGATGAAACGTTAAAATAATGTATGAAGACTGTTATATATCTAATCTCCTTTTCTTAACGAAGATTTCAGGTGTCGCGTTTCAGCCATGTTGCTTTTTTTTAATGTATAACGTGGCCGGCATCTCCCCCACAAAGTGAGGAGAGATGCCCCTGTTTATTGTGGGACTGTTGCCCCCTTCCAAATGAGCATTTTATATGCACATCATAGAGATAGATAGATATAGATGTATACTTGAAGCAATATGATGCAATCTGAAGAGTACATAGTTAAAATTTTCATTAAAAATTGAATATGAAAAATTTAGATTAGTTTAAAAAAATTGTTTAAGAAAATATTTCAATTGATTTTTAGGATTTAATATCAGTTTTTAGCATAAATTTACAAGCAAAGCTGAATTTGTACAAACATTATTGTTTAAAAATACTAAAAATTTTAATATCCTGCACATTCTGCAGACTGCCATGCCCACTGATCTCTATAACAACCGCAAATAGAGATCAGTGGCCATGCCTCGCAAATATCGAAGCAAACCAAATGCAGCTCCTAGAGGAGAGTGGTCGGAGAGTCAACTTCACAGTTCCATTGAAGAAATGTGGTCATCATCACAGGCTCCTTCATCCACCCCACTGCTGATTCTTCTGGAGTAAGCTTAATCTTAGGCTCAGAGCCACCTTCAGCAGAGACTACAGGTTGCCAGCCAGGCTAAACCTCAAGGCCTTTCAGGACAGGTACTACACACTCCATCTAGGCATTTGCATGACGTGCATCCTGTTCCTAAACTGGATGCACCGCGACCTCATGCAAGGCGACAGTTGGCGGCAGTTGGCGGCAGTGACTTTAGAGGAAAACAGGAATAAAAGAAAATGTCCATCAAATGAAAACCTCAAAAAAATGCAAAAAAGCAGAAGGCAAAAAGGAAAAATCAAATTCTTTCATCAAGTGGTGATAACTGCATTGAATGTCTTGAAAACTAACATGACATTATAGAAACTATTGACTGGATAAAGTGCATTAATGCCAGAAATGGTTGCATTAATCGTGTACTATGCATGGACAGCAATGTAACATATGTGGACGCGAAAGCAGGCGGAAAAACTCAAGAAAAGAACAGGAAAAAATAACATATTCATTGGGGCAACTCTCCCACATTGTCTGGGACACATGCCAATTTGCATGTGTACGAAAAAAATTTCATTCACTCTTCCAGTAATTTTTTTGGTGTAGTGGATAAAAATATAAATCAAAACAAAAAATTTTCATTTCATTGCAGCTAATGTGTGATTTAGGTAAATTTTTCAACGAAAACGTTGCCATCTCTCCCAAAACCACCTTAAGATATCACTAATTTTAATAAATTTAACGCATTCTGATGAATATTTGCACTGATAGCTCGAATATCGTCTGCTTTCTGGTGAACAAAATTGAATCATGATTTTACCCCGTCACATTTGCTTCAAATTTTATTCAAATTTTTTCTTTTTAGCGTAAGATTTTAACGAGATTTTAATGAATTTAAATAATTTGGATAAATATTTGCACAGGTAACTCGAATATCGTCTGATTTCTTGTGAATAAAATTGAACTACGATTATAGCACGTGCCATTATCTTGAATTTTTGCTCAATTTTTTTGTCTTTAGCAGAATATTTCAAAAGATTTTCAAGAATTTAAAGTATCTTGATGAATATTATTACGGGTAGTTCAAATATCGTCTGATTTCTGGTGAACAAAACTGAACAACGATTGTAGCACGTGACATATTCTATAAGTTTTGTTAATACTGTTTCTCTGTGCAGAAGATTTAATCAGATTTTAATGTATGTAAAGAATTTTGATGAATATTTGCACTGATAGCTCAAATATCGGCTGCTTTCTGGTGAAGTAAACTGAAGATCGATTGTAGCGCGTGAAATTTTCTATTTGTTCATTATTCAACTTGTTTCCCTTTTAACACCGGTTTTCAGGAATTTTTAATGAATTTAAAGTATTTTGCTATTCATTCTGCACTAGTAACGCAAATATCGTCTGCTTTCTGGTGAACAAAATTGAACAACGATTGCAGGGTATACCATTTTTTAAATATTTGTTCAAATTGTTTCTCTCTAGCAGAAGATTTTACGAGATTTTAATGAATTTAAAGAAGTTTGATGAATATTTGGACTGACAGCTCAAACATCGTCTGCTCTTTGGTGATCAAATTTAACAACAATTGCAGTCTGTGCCATTTTCTACATGCTTCATGCAAAGTGTTTCTCTCTAGCAGAAGATTTCACAAGATTTTAATCAAGTTATTGCATTTTCATGAAAATTTCCACTGGTAGTTCAATCATCGTCTGCTTTCTAATGACCAAAATTGAACAATGATTATAGCTGGTGCCATTTTCTTCATTTGCTCTCGATACGCGTTGAGCACCAATAAAGACGCTACCATATTGCTAATTCTAGACCTGTTTCCCTCCTGTTTATTTACCAGCAATATAGATGAGATATGCAACTACTACATTTTCTTCAATTTTCATTCAAATTTTTTCTCTTTAGCATAAGATTTCAGATCATTTTAATAAACTTGAAGCATTCTGATGATGCTCATTTGCACTGGTAGCTCAAGCATCGTCTGCTTTCTAGCGAACAAAATTCAACAACGATTGCAGGTCTTAACATTCAAGTTTTGTTCAATTGTTTTCTTTTAGCATAAGACTTCACGAGATTTTAATGAATTTAAAGTTTTGAAAGCCGTTGTGTGTACTAGTATCTCGTATATCGTCTGCTTTACGTGAATTGAACAACCGCTAGGCCTATTCTCATATCTCAAAGTCCATCGACCTTTTGAGGTGTCTACTGTCAAACGTGACCCTAAGAAAGTCGATTTCAGGAAGAAAAGAAAAAAAGGAACCACGGGAAGGGTTATGATTAAGTGTAATCAACACACAGTGGGGGTCGTGAAGTGAGGGTAAGGAAGTAAAAATCCAAAAAAAGCCAAGATCGAACTCTGCTTGTCAGCCGCAACATGACATCTGACGTCACAATGAGAGTTTGAGGGTGTTAATGTTTTTTATGTGAGCTATCTGGGTCGAAGAATATTTTTTCATCACCGACGCCATCTATCAGGCATGTCCCACAAAAAATAAAGATGGTATTTACGCGATCGTTTATAGAGATAAGATACTGACAGATGGAGGAGTCTCTTAGGAGGGGTAGCCGAGTTGTGTAAAAAATTATCAAGAGTTTTCTTTATTTGTATGTATATATACAGGCGCAACCACTTGTACACTCCATTAGAGCTGAAACATGAATTCATAATATGACGCTCCTGATAAGGACGCAGGAATCCAGAATGCTTTTAAAATTTATCAAACGTGGCCTTTGTGCGGCGCATAATCCCACTTTAGCTTGGCACAGCTGCGAACAGGGAAACGTGAGTCGTCTTCTGCTTTAATGAGTCTGAGGAGCAGAGCGTCACGTACGTGAGTCGAGAGTATTTTTGCACGTGGAGGTGAAAGGGTTGGGGATGCAAGGGTTTTTATTTCACTTTCGAAAGAAAAGAAAAAGCAAACAAGTGCAGCTCCAACAAATCTGACCATTCAATCCTTCACCGAAAAGCATACGCTATTTCAGCTACTACTGCAAATTTTCACAAAAAAAGCTTTAAATTCATTATAAACTCGTGAAATCTACTGTTAGAGAGAAACAATATGAAAGAAACTTACACACAAAATCACGCGCTACAATCGCTGTTCAATTTTGTTCACCAGAAAGCAATGGTGCTGAGCTACCAGTGCAAATATTCATGAAAATGCTTTAAATTCATCAACAAAATCTTATGCTAAAGAGAAGAAATTTGAACAAAATTTCAAGAAAATGGCACGTGCGACAATCGTTGTTCAATTTGTTCACCAGTAAGCAGACGATTTTCGAGTTTTCAGTGTAAACAGGCCCTTTGAATTCATTAAAATTCATTAAAGGAATCTCTGTTTATATATAATAATAGGGGTGTATAAACACCGGTTGCGTTCTGGCGGTGTGAGCATGTAAAATCAATTCCACTGGCAGGACGCATCCGCCCCCGCAGCGGAAGAGTGATTACCTTGTGTGGAGTGGATTTTTACAAATTGAAGATTAATGGTCCTTACGACAAATGCTGACAGGAACCAAGTGACCAGCCTTTGCTGGGATAAGAGATAAAGTTGCTGCTACCCTCGTTTCCCTTATTACCCTTTGCAATTTGACCCCCACCTTCAGGAATGAGGGAACTCTCTCATCAGTATTTCACTCTCACAAAAGTTCACTTCGGTTTGAGGGGGTGTAACGCACTCTCATGTTGTGAGCTGCTTTTTAGTATTCAATTGTATTAAAAAATGGGAAACAGTACCCAATCAAGTCAGTGTAAGTGCAGGACACTAGCACAGGAGGGCGCAATTGTAGTAGATGCTGTTAAATTATTTCACCCTAGCAAAAGATTTTGAGATTTTAAAGAATTTAAAGCATTTTGATGAATATTTGCACTGGTAGCACGAATGTAGTCTATATTCTACAAGTTTTATTCAAATTTTCTCTCTTAGACATACGATTTTATCAGTTCCGCATCAGATTGAAATGATAATTCCAATATCGTCTGCTTTCTGGTGTAAAAACCTAACAACGTATGTAGCATATGAAATTTTCTTTAAGTTTTGAACAATTTGCTTATCTTTTTGCAGATGACATTACGACATAATCAATATAAAGCATTTTGATGAATTCTTGCACTGGTAGCTCAAGTATAGTCTACTTTCTCTTGAACAAAATTGTCAACGATTGTAGCGCGTGACATTTTCTACAAGTCTTATTACGAAGTTTTAATGACTTTCATAAGTCTTAATATCATAAGCTTTCTGGTGAACAAAACTGAACAACGTTTACAACGTGTGCCATTTTCTTTAATTTTTGTTCAAATTGTTTCCATTTATCATAAGATATAATGAGATTTTAAGGAATTTAAACCATTTTGATAAATATCTGCACTACTATCTCATTGATCGTCTGCTTCTTTGGTTAACAAATTTTGTAAAATGATGGTAGCAGGTGTCATTTTCTGCAAGTTTTGTTCAAATTGTTTCACCTTAGCATAAGAGATCACTATTTTAATGAATCTAACGCATTCTGATAGTCCAAATATCGTCTGCTTTCTGGTGAACAAAATTGAATAATGATTGTACCACTGACATTTTCTTGAATTTTTATTCAAATTTTTTCTTTTTGTATAAGATTTGAAGGAGATTTTAATGAATTTAAAGCATTTTGATGAATATTTGCACTGGTATCTCGAATGTCGTCTTATTTTCTGTGAACAAATTAAACAACAATTATAGAAGGTGCCATTTTCTACTAGATTTGTTCAAATTCTTTCTCTCTAGCAGAAGATTTGAAGAGGTTTTAATGAATTTAAGTCAATTTTAAGTGTTCGTTCGCACTAGCATCTTCAATATCCCTTGATTTGCTGGAATTTGGAATTGAACTGAAATATTATCACAGCAGAAGACGTTTTCTACCAGTTTTGTTCAAATATTTTGTCTGTTGCATAAGATTTTATAAGTTTCAATGAATACTAGGACTTCTCTGTATTCGTTTCCACTTGTATCTCGTTTACAGGCTCATTTCCGGTGAACAAATTTTTTAACGATTATAGCACGTAGCATTTTCTATGAGTTTTGTTCAATTACTTCATTCCTAGCAGAAGATTTAATCATTTTGTATACTCATAAATATCAATAGCTCGAATATCGCCTGTTTTGCTGTGCGCAAACTGAATGATAGTTGTCGCACATCACTTTTTTCTATAAGTTTTGTTTAATTTTTTTTACTTGTAGCAGATTTTATCAGTTTTAATGAATTCAAGTGATCATGAGCATTCAAAACTTGTCGAAAACTCTAATATCGTTTACTTTATGAGACGCAAATTGAACAACCGTTGTAGCACGTGACTTCTTCTACAGTGTTATTCAATTAATTTCTCCCTAGCATAAGATTTATTCATTTTGTGTCTCAATTCATTTAGCATAAGTAGTGATAGTTCGTGTATCAATCTAACCTCACCTACTATTTTCTACTATAGCAGCCGCCACGTAAGTTGAACGATCTTTTTGACATGCGCAGTGAGTCATCTCATCAACATGCTCTGTCTGGATTTTACCCATGATGCACTTGCTGTACTATAGTAATGGTGGAGATATCTTTGAAGCGTGGAAAGCCTATTAAAAGTCATAATATAAAACAAATTGCATTCGAGTCGACTATTCTGCGTCATTTTTTAATTTATTAATTTATTAATTTCATTTATCTATTTAAAAGAAAAAACGAAAATAGAAACTAAATATAAATACGAAATTAATGTTTCGACAACGAAAGCGGATCTTTCATGGAATAGCTAAGCGATTTACTTCCCGTTAATGTCTATTGGCTGGCGTTAGAAATGACGTCATCGTGTCGTTCGACTTATGTGGCGGCTGCTATAAACAAACCAAAAAAAAAACAGTTGCAGCAGCAACTTTTTTATATACGTTTAATTCAATTTGTATACGTAAAGCTCGATTATCGTCTGCTTTATGGGAAACGAATTGAACAACGATTGTAGTATGTGACAGTTTATACAAATTTCTTTCAAATTGTTTCCCTTTAGCATAAGATTTCACGAGATTTTAACGACTTTAAAGCATTTTGCTATTCATTCTGCACTAGTGCCTCAAACATCGTCTGCTTTCCTTGAATAATACTGAATATCAATTGCAGCGCGTGCTATTTTCTTCAATGTCTGTTCAAATTGTTTCACTCAAGCATAGGATTTTATGAGATTTTAATGAATTAAAAGCATTTTGATGAATATTTGCACTAATAGCTCGAATATCGTCTACTCTCTGGTGAACGCAATTGAACAACAATTGCAGCACGAGCTATTTGCTTCAATATTTGTTCAAACTGTTTCACTCTAGCATAAGATTTCACAAGATTTTAATCAAGTTAAAACATTTCTATAAAAGTTTGCACTAGTAACTCAACAAGATTAAACAGAGTATAAAAAAAACCGACTTTGATGAAACTTTCACTATCGTCTAGCTATAACCAGTTCATATCTTGAAAACTACTGAACCGAATTTGATGAAACCTGGACTGTTCCCTAAGTTGAAAGATACTTAATCCAATAAAAAAAAGAATTATTGCAATTCGATTTGTAGTTTCTGAGAAATACGTGGACAAACATACATACATATTAACATACATGCATACATACATACATACAGACAGACAGACTGACAAACATACACACACACACACACACACACACACACACACACACGCACTTATGAAATTTGACACACCTGTTTAGAAGCCCACATAGACTAACATATACGAAAACTGTGCAATTCCAACAATATTACATACATACGCGTCGAAGTGATAACCTCCTTTTTTGAAGTCGGTTAAAAATCATCTGATATCCGGTGAACAAAAGTGAACAACAATTGCAGTACGTGCCATTTTCTTCAACTTTTGTTCAAATTGTTTGTTTTTAGCACAAGAATTTACGATGTTTAATGAATCAAAGCCTTTTTATGAAGATTTGTACTGGTGGCTCGAATATCGTCTGCTTTTCGGTGAACAATATTGAACAATAATTGCAGCGCGTGCTATTTTCTTCTGTATTTGTTCCAATTGTATCTTTTTAGCAAAAGATTTGACGAAGTTTTAATGAGTTTAAAGTATTTTGATGAATATTTACATTGGGAGCTCGAATATCGTCTGCTTTTAGTGAACGCAATTGAACAACATGTGCAGTCCGTGTCATTTTCTTCAATTTTTGTTGAGAAATTGTAACTCTCTAACATGAGAATTCACGAGATTTTAATGAATTCAAAGCATTTTCAAGAATATTTGCACTGGTAGCTCAAACATCGTCTGTTTCTGATCATCAAAACTGAACAACAACTGTAACGCGCGCTACTTTCTTTTCAATAATTGTTCAATTTTTTTCTCTAGATGAAGATTTTACGAGGTTTTAATGAATTTTGCACTTGTAGCTCGAATATCATCTGATTATAGCGATTATAGAGCGTGAAATTTTCTACAAGTTTTGTGCAGTTTGTTTTCATTTAGCATAAGATTTTTTGAGATATACGTGCTTTAGTGTTTACTGTGAGTTTCTATGAAGGTTTAAAGGCAGACGCTGTGTTGATGAAGCAGACGAATTAACTCATTTGAAGAGGCTGATAGCAGGAGCAGCAGCTGGGAAGGCTTTGTCCAATTTTTTTCCAGTCCCTTGACAGGTGGGTGGTCCTGATGAGATTTTTCAGTAGCAACAGATATTGCCAATCTAAACATTCGCTGGTAACCTATCAGGGGGAGAGTGGGTTCACGGCCAGGCCATGTGGGGGCGCCGCGATAAGCGTCCATTGGCTGATGACAAGTTGGGGGTCACTTGGTGACAGTTTGACAGCAGTAAACAAGCGCTTTCGGCCTGAGAAGGAAGTGCTGACATGTGAAGATATCATTTCGAGGACCCAAGATGGCGCCGGGCATCCTGTGGCCGAGCGGGGGCGTTCGGTTCCCTACCCCCCCGCCTTCGCCCTCCCATGCAGACGCGACCTTCGACCTCCAAAGTCGTGCCACTGTCGCCAAAAAGGAGACACTTCATTTCACGTGTACGCAAGCTTTAACGAGCTTCGTCACGCGCTGTTGCTTCTGGCGCTCCAATTCGAAACAGCTGACGACGACGACCACGACCGTTGTCCTGAACCCTATGACCCCATCGGACTCCACTTTCCACTGGTGACATACTGCCCCTCTACTCAACCCTAATGAGAACATTTGAACTAAACAACCTCCCCTCACTGGTACTGCAGCTAAGCATCATTGCTAACATAACATAACAATAGCAAATTACGTCATTTGCGGCTAGCCTTATACAAAACAAGCATAAGATTCTACCAAGTATAATCAATTTTGCAGCATTTTAGCCCCTGCTTGCATTGATAACTCGAATGTCGTCTGCTTTTCGGTAAATGAATTGAACAACGATAATAGCACGTGACAATTTCAAGTTTTGTTCAAATTGTTTATTTCTAACATAATATTTTTTTGAGATTTAATGATTTTTTTATAGCAATGACGTCACACAGATTTCAACTAGCCAAGCCCCAAAGCTTACGAGAAAGACCGGCCTGGGCATTCAAAATTCACGTGACCATTCGTGTCTGTGCATCAATCCAACCTTCATTGTCTCCATCATGGATTATAACAATGTAATTCACAGTGAAGTCATTTGCGAAAATCCGCATCCAGCAAAGCTAATAATTTGACCTCACTGTTTAAAGCCTTTATAAAACGAAAGTATATCACCTGCCGTGACGTCATTTGTGAGTATCCATATACAACAAACCTCATAATTTCATGACGCCAATGTTAATAGTTGTTTTTCATTAACAAATGAAACTATTTCACAGTGACGTCATTAACGAATATCCGCGTCTATGAACAGCTTGACGCCACTTTTGGACGCTGTCATTAACAATGAAACCGTCACCGTGACCTCATTTGTGATTATCATCATGCAACTAACCTCATTGGTTGAGGACGCCACTGTTGAAAGCTATCTTTCTTAATGAAATATTTCACAGTGACGTCATTTGCGAATATCCGCATTCAGCAAAGCTCATAGTTTTGAAACTGTAACCGTGACGTCATTTGCGAGAAATCAGCATCCAAGAAAGCTTATACCTTTGACGACACTATTAAAAACTGTCATTCATTAACAACGAACCTAAATCATCGTGACGTCATTCGCGAGCATCCTTATCCAATAAACCTCGTACTTCCATGCTACTGTTGAAAGGCTATATAAAAATGAACATATTTTACTATGAAGTCATTTGAAAGTATTAGCTTATTGTTTGATGCCACTATTGATAGCTGTCATTAATAACGAACCTATTTCATTGTGACATCACTTGTGAGTATCAGCATCCAACAAAGCTCTTAATTTGACCCAACTTTTGTAATCTTTTATAACAACGAACAAATTTCACTGTGACGTCATTTACGAGTACCGGCATCCAACAAAGCAAATGATTTGAAGCTACTTTTGTAATCCATATTACTGTTACGTCATTTGCGAATATGCGCATCCAACAAACCTTATAACTTGAAGACGCCACTTTATAACAGCAAGCCTCTACAGTGTGACGTCATTTGCGAGTATCCGCATCCAGCAAAGCTCATAATTTGACGCAACTGTTGGTAAAGTTTCATTAACAACGAAACTGTAACCGTGACGTCATTTGCGAGTATCAGCCTTCAAGAAAGCTCATACCTTTGATGACACTATTGAAAGCTGTCATTCATTAACAACGAACTTAATTCATCGTGATGTCATTTGCGAGCATCCTCATCCAATAAAACTTATACTTCCATCCCACTTTAAAGCCAATATAAGAATGAACCTATTTGACTTTGACGTCATTTGCGAATACGCGCATTCACCAAACTTTATAGCTACTGTTGAAAGCCTTTATAGCAGCGAACATCTTTCACAATGACGTCATTTGCGAATATCCGCATCCAACAAAACTCGTAGTCTGACGACGCCAATGTTAATAGTTGAACTACAGTATAGAGATAAATCTCCATACTGTGGTACAGTGGCGGAACCAATAAATCCGAGGCCAACGTGAAATACAAGGCCCTGTCGCGGAAAAGTCACCTGACCATAGAAGTCCGACCAACAATCAAACTTTCATTATTTTCAACAAACGAAAAAATGCAGATTCTTAAAAACCAAGATGGAAACAATGATCGTTACATTGTTACTCGGACTTCTATGGTCACGTGACTTTTCCGCGTCCGGGCCTGTCTTTCTAGTTGGCTTTGAATAAATTACAATGATGTCATCTCCGCCTGCTCGCTTTATGCTGGGATCTTATTTCTTTTATTAAACAGTTAGGCCAGAATATGCAAACTTAAGTGGAGAGTACGCACATAGAGATTTAGGGTTCAGTTCCTGTTAGGATATAGTTTTCTTTTTATAACGCTGTCACGTGATACTTAGCACTTGAAAGCCGCCGTCTATTATATGTTCAATCACTTATGACGTCATCGAATCACCTGAGATAACAAAAGCTGCAGCAGCTTGGTTTGCAATTCTCATTAACAAGAAATCCAGATGGCGCCTCTATACATTCCTTTCTCTCACAAACACAGACAAAAACGATTGTTAGAAGCCGAGGCGTTTGCAATCGAGAGTTCGAGTCTATTTCAATGAGAGAGAGCGCCATTGTAAAAGCGAAATCCATATAAACAATAAGCCTAAATCGGCTTAGACGTCGCTTCAAAACCCTTTTATTGATGCTACCGCTCTCGAACAACGCAGACGCAACCAACCAAGTCGCCATTGCTCTCCGCCCAGTTCGTTTTCTCAACTTAAAAGAAAGGGAGAAGGAAGAGAAAGTAATTAAAACGGAGGAATCCACTTTACCCTAACGCCAAACTGTTTACCCACCTTATATGGCGGGAACAATTAAGCAATTAAATGAACAAAATCGAAATTTCCTTGGGTCCTTGAGTTCAGTGAAGCAGACGATAAAAAATTGTCTTTTCTAAGAAGCAGTAAAGAGGGGGTAAAAAGTTTTATGATCCAGGAGAGAGCGCTATTGTTTTTCCAAAAAAACCAAACGACAAACAAAAAGATGGGATTCTTGGAAACAAGTGATGCGCCACGTTGTGGACACTTGTGGGTTACTACAACAACAAACAAGCAGAAGACAGACGCGTGTATCAAATGTCACTAAAATTGGTTAAAACTCATAAAAATCGTATGCTGCAAAATAAACATTCAACTTCATTTCTCATTCAATTTGTTTCTCATAAAGCAGACGATAATCGAGTTACCAATGCAAATGAACGCTCAGATGCTTTTTAATTGATTAAAATCTAAAAAAATCTGATGCTAGAGCTAAACAAATTGATCAAATTTCATAGAAATACACTTCTCTAGATTCCCTGTTCAATTTGTTTCTTATGAAGCAGACGATATTAGAGTTATCAATCCAAATAGATGCTTCAGATAATTTAATCGCCTGAATCTTACAAAATCTTATGGTAGAGCTAAACAAATTGATTAAAATTCATAGGAAATATACTGCTCTCCATTTCTTGTTCAATTTGTTTTTCATGAAGCAGACGATATTGGAGCTACCAATCCAAATGGACGCTGAGATGCCTTAAAATTTGTCAAATCTGATAAAATCTTGCTGTAGAGCTAAACAAATTGATCAAAACTCATAGTAAATATACAGCTATTGGGTCGTGATTCAATTTATTTCTCATTGAGCAGACGATAATCCAGCTACCAGTGCTTATGAACGCTCTAATGCCTTTAAATTGATCTAATCTCATAAATGCTTATACAAGAGTAAAACTACGTAATTGATATAAAAATCATAAGAAATAAACCAATCTCCATTCCTTATTCAATTTGTTTCTCATTAAGCAGACGATATTCGAGCTAGCAATCCAAATGGACGCTTGAGATGATTTACTCGCCTACACCTCTTAAAACCTTCTACAAATTGATTAAAATTCATCGGAAACTTAATGTCCGTTCATTGTTAAATTTCATTCTCATAAAACTGACGATATTCGAACTACCCAATCCAAATAGACGCAAAGAAGTCTTTAAATTGATCAACTCCCATGAAATCTTCTGCTACAGCTAAACAAATTCATTAAAATTCATAAGAAATTCATAAGAAATACATTGCTGTTTAATCCTTAATCAATCTTTATAAAGCAGACGATAATCGAGCTACTGATGCAAATGAACGCTCAGATGCCTTTAAATGGATCTAATCTCATAGATTCTTCTGCTAGAACTAAACAAATTGAACAAAATACGTATGAAATAAACGTCTGTCCATTCGTTATTCAGTTTGTTTCTCATAAAGCAGACGATATTGGAGCTACAAATCTAGATGGACGTTTGAGACGCTTTAAATAGATCAAATCTCATAAAATCTTATGCTAGAGCTAGGTAAACTCATTAAAATTCATAGGAAATTCAATTAGTGTCTCATAAAGCAGACGATAATGGAGCTACCAATCTAAATGAATGCTCAGATGCCATTAAATGGATCCAAACTCTTGAAGTCTTCTGCTAGAGCTAATCAAATTGATAAAAATTAATAGAAAATACACTCTTCTCCATTCAATGTTCAATATGTTTCTCATAAAGTAGACGATATAGGGGTTACGAATCTAAATGAACGCTTCAGATGCTGTTAGTTGATCAAATCTCAGAAAATCTTATGCTAGAGCTGACCAAATTGATCAAAATTCATAGGAAATACACTCTTATCCATTCCTAGTACAATTTGTTTCTCATAAAGCAGACGATATTCGAGCTACCTTATCCAAATGGACGCTTGAGGTGTTTTAAATTGGTCAAATTTCATAAAATCTTATGCTATAGGTAAATCATGTGATCAAAGCTTGCAGAAAGCAGCAGATAATTTAGTTTTCTTCAATTTTTTAATCAATTTATATATCTTCATATTGAAAGAACACGCAGCCGATTGAATGCACCTTTATTCATTCATCCCTCCCTGGGACGACCTGTTGATCTGAGAGAAGCAGTCGAGAGCGAATCTGCAAACGTCGTTCTCCAGTTTCTTAATCCAATTCGAGTAATGTGGTTATCTTATGCTTCTTGGCTACTGTATCTCACAGTTTTGATCATTGATCAAATTATTTCTCGCTGGCATAAGATTTAATGAAATTCAATGATTTTATTGGAACCATATGCTCGATCGTCTGCTTTCCTGTTAATGATTTGAATAAGAACGACTTCACTGGAAAGCAGACGATGGTCGAGTTATTAATAGAAATAGGCGCCAAAATGCTTTCAATTGATCAAATCTCGTAACATCTTGTGCTAAGTGTAAATAAATTGAACAAAACTAGTAGGCAATGTCACGTGCTACAATCTTCGTTCAATTTGTTCACTGGAAAGCAGACGGTATTCGAGTTATCAATACAAAACTGGTATAAACTGATCGAATCTCATAGAATATTATGCTAAGGGAAAGCTAAATGAATAAAATTTGTAATAAATGTCGCCTGCCACAATCGTTGTTCAATTTGTTTACCGGAAAGCAGACGATGAATGAAATGAAACGAATTGATTGAGTTCTTGAGTGCCTGTTTGTGTAATTCTAGGCATGCGCAATTGGGATGGGGTGGTTTAAGAATGAGCGCAGCAGAAGTTATGACTGCGAGAGGAGGATTAAGATACGAGGGGTGGTCGAAGTTCAAATCCCGAGTGCACGTTGAGAGACAGTGTCCATGAATCCTACTCGTAACCCCCTAACAACAACCCCCCCATCCATGTTTGGAGATGAGTTCAACTGATAAAGTCGTCCTCCCGCTCCTTTTCTTTACGATCGTCTGCTTGTACATTGAGCATCTCAAAGCATGTTGGCCCAATGCCGCCCTGTGACGAGGATATGTTCCATGTGGCGATGGGGGTAGCCTCGCGAGGGTGCCGTGAGGGGAGCGCGTGTCTCGTGACGCAGCTGCATCGCATTCCTTCAGCCACCGACTGAGCAGGCTTCAACGTCGTCGGCTGATTTAAACCAGACGCTCGCTCGCTCAGGTTGCACCATCCTCGCCCTCCGCGTGACTGGCGGCGCGCGTGGAGCGTGCACCTCGCGCAAAGAGGAATGCCTTTCGGTCTCGATTTCAAGACGAATAAAATGTTTTTTATTTGATCTCTTCTTGCGCTGCTGTTCAAGGGTCATTTTTAACGCATTTTTCGACGATTTTCTTTAACGTAACCGCACAGAGGGGTCCAAAGAAAAGGCACCGGTCAAAATGGTCCCATAATGTTATATGATTTTTGTTAAATTTCATAACTGAGGTTTTTATAAGCCTACTAAATTTATGAGTAGTACTTAGTTTCATTATAGGAGGACAATGCGCCATGGCTCGCAACTAGTTTGAGGAGAATTCTGAACAATTCCAACGAATGAATTGGCCACCTGAATCGCTCACTACATCGAGACGCCTACGTATCCCATTTCAAAGAATATGCACGATATGAACAATACATATACACAATAACGTTCACTAAGTCATGTAATGAAGATTCAATCCAAACGCTGCGAATTCTAAAATTAACTGGAATTTGTAACAATACATAGAATTCCTGTTGTTCGGGCTTTTCTTAGAATTGATAGTTGAAAATCTTTAAAAATGAGCACTAACTGGAGATAATGGAGAGTTAGCAGACTATTGAGAAAAAGTAGAAAGGCGTCAGAGGAAGCAATCACTTTTCTCGGTATTGTATCGGTTTGGCCACTGCACTACTGCAACTAAGCAACTGGTGAGTGACTCAGTGGTAATCGAAGTTCCCAGGCGGCTGTCGACGATCATGTCAAAAGATGAATGCCTAAATTTTGCAACAACAGACTACCAAGTAGCGAATAATCCCACTCAGATTATTCGGATTGCAGAGCACACAGACACAAGCGATCATATACGAGGGTAGCTCAGAAAGTAATGCACAACAATTTTTTTCTCCAACAATTATTTATTGAACACAATGAAACTTATACACACGAAAGAATGACGTTTTTTTACACTCCCTATTTTTCTACATAATCTCCGTCCCGTTCTATGGCCTTCCTCCAGCGAGACGCAAGGGCGTGTATGCCCTGTCGGTACCAGTCCTTGTTCTCTTCACGCAGCCATGTCTTCACTGTGCGAATCACCTCTTCATCATCCTCAAAATGTTTTCCACGAATGGTATTCCTCAATGGCCCAAACAAGTGAAAGTCTGAGGGCGCTAGGTCAGGGCTGTAACACTGTCCAACCCTGCTTCGTGATGTGTTCCGACGTCCTCAAACTTGTGTGAGGGCGAGCGTTATCGTGTTGAAGCAAACAATCAGCTGGGTTGTTACGGTGTCCAAGTCGCTGGTTAATGTGTTCACATATGGTTCAGAATTAATGGTGCTGCCTCTCAGCATCACATTAATGAGGAGTATAACACCATTACAGTCCCAAAACACAGTCATCATACCTTACTAGCAGAAGCACTTGCTTTGAATTTTTTCTTCTGTGGAGAGTGCAGATGACGCCATTCCATCGATTGTCGTTTGGTTTCCGGCTTAAAATGGTGCACTCAGGTTTCATCAGCTATCACAATCCAGGACAAGAAGGCTTCCCCCTTAGCTTCAAAAAGTTGCAGGAACTCAGAAGAAATGTTTTTTCTCAAAGCTTTGTGTTCCTCCGGAACCCATCGTGAACATGTTTTTGTGTAATCAAGAGCACGGAGATTTCATCCACACTTCCCTTGTTGATTGACAGCTCTTGTGCCAACTGCCGAGTCGTTCTGCGTCGGTCCTGACGAATGAGCGCATCAGCACGCTGCGTCTTGGAACTCCGCCGAACCGCTTTCTGATGGTCTCACCCTCTGTGCCCAGCAACTAACCGTACTTCTGTCGACTGCCGATGCTCCATAAACTGCACATAAATGTTTGTGAATGTTTCCAACCGTTTCTTGCTCCGCAGTGAGAAATTCAATAACGACACGCTGCTTGTAACGTACATCACTTACAGACGCCATGTTGTTCCATTGCTGCACTGAAACTTTGCGCGCGCACTCCAAAAACTTCAAAGAATGTATATCTCAAGTTTCGCATTCGTACCATTGTTGGGGACGGAGAAAAAAATTGTGGTGCATTACTTTCTGGGCTACCCTCGTACATTCAAAGTCATCCGAGAATAAGCAAGCCTCATGGAAGAAATATGGATAGATAAAACAGCAATATATGATAACATACGTACCAATCACACCAAAGCTACTTACAAAAGCAACTACAATATAACAAAACCAATTCAAAGTCAACAATAAAACAATTTACGCACAAACAAATGGATTACCAATGCTACAGTCCATTATCGCCAATCTAAAATAGTTTGATCTTTTCTGTTGCAAACCATGTTTTCGTAGATTGATACATGGCATGGAGCATTGTTCTGTTGAAATAACCACTCAAGACCTCCAATATGTGGACTAAAAGGTATCAATCCATTGGAAAGCATATCTTGATGTATGTCTGAAATGCAAATGCACCCCATACAATATGGAACCTCCCCAAGTTGTCGATGCATCTGTCTCTGGGCTCTCTTCTCAAATCATGCCAATAACACTTGTAGCCATCTGAAAATACAACTGACTGGAGATCATTCAGGACATTTGTCTTCACTTCTGCATGAGATGTGATTGATGTGAATGCCCAACAGCCCTGTATTTATGCAGGCTAACCTTCCTGATCCCTTCTGACAGATTTTGGACCACACTCATTTTGCATATCTTCTATCGCTTGCTTTTATGGCAACATAAAAACGGCAAGAACTTTTGTGGTTACCTAGTATATTCTTCAAATTGCTGAACCAAAAATGTTCCAGTAAATTCATTTCAAACAGCACACATCTCAGAAAATCAGACGGTTGGCCATTGAAAGTTTCTACTCATGGTCCTCGATAGTCAGTCGTGGTCCTTGACACATTGTGAACAGCCAGTCCAAAGCATAATATAGTAATTAATAACAATACTATAATCCTCGTCTTTGTACAGGGTAATCTTTGCCCGTATTGTACAATGTCTGAGGGAAACTGGATCCTCAATGTCCATAGACCAGATGCATGTCGCCCACGAACTGCTTGGACAGATCTACTAGAGGACCAGGTGCTTGAAGAGATTGGTGATAGTCCATCCACCAGTAGACGAGCTGTGGCAGCAGTTACGAACACATCGTAGAGCACTGTCTGGCGAATACTGCATGACAATGACATGCATCCGTTCCGTCGTCAAAACGTTCAAGACCTGTTGCCAGATGACCACCCACCACGTGTTGCTTTCTCGCAGTGGCTCCTGCAACAGCATGATGCCAATCATGAGTTCAGCAAGTACATCCTCTTCACAGATGAAGCAACCTTCGCAAGAGACGGTCTCTTCAAAACACACAATGCTCATGAGTGGCCCTTACAACACGTTTAGAGTGAACGTTTGGGCAGGTATTCTAGGAGACTATTTGATTGGGCCATACATGTTCCCAATGCACTGATGTCAACACTACCGCCAGTTTCTACACACTTCCAGATCTCCTGGAGGACGTTCCTTTTGCTGTCCGCAGAAACATGTGGTACATGCATGATGGTGCCCCTGCTCATTACTAGCACAGATCACAGTTGGTGCAGGAGCCATAAGCGATGACCCTAACGTGCTTGCAAATATTTGGAGATCAATGCTTCTACGCTGTCCTATGTGCGTGGAACAACAGGTTCGACACTTTGTGCTATGCGGTGTGTAGGGTACAGTATGCACAAGACTGTATTGTAAATGCTAAACGTTGCCATTTCTCATTAAAATTATGTGAATTAGAAAACAAAATTTAAAAAGGATCCTCCAAATCATAAGTCAATTAAGCTATGGCATGGAAAATGCTTAAACACAGGCAGCCTGTTACACAAAAGAGGTGCTGGTAGACCTTCAGCGACACCACAGAGAGTAGGAAAGGTCAGGGAAAAGTTCGATCGTAGTCCCTGTAAATCACTTCACCAAGCGGCTCGTCAACTGGACATATCAATGACAACCGTACATAAAATAGTGAAGCACCTCCTTCGTCTTAGACCCTACAAAATCCAGATGATGCATGATGAACTGAAGCCAGATGACTGACCGAAGCGCAAGAAGTTTGCTGAGGATATGTTTCAAAACATCGACAATGATCCCACCTTCTTCGAGGACATTTTGTTTTCTGATGAGGCAACATTCCATACTTCCGGAGCAGTAAACCGACATAATTGCCGCATTTGGGGCTCATAAAACCCCCACGTTGTAAGGGAGCATATACGTGACCGTCCAAAGGTTAATGTTTGGTGCGGTTTAATGCATGATCGAGTAATCGGACCTTGCTTTTTTGCTGAAGACACCATTGCCGCTGCCTGCCTAGATATGCTGGAGAATACCTGATTCCACATGTGGAAGAACAGCAGCGCAACATAGTCTACCAACAATATGGAACACCTCCTCACTGGGGCCTGCAAGTTAGGCAATGCCTTGATAAGAACTTTCCAGGACGATGGATTGGAAGGGATGGGGCCAATCCATTGGCCCCCTCGCTCACCCGATGCGAACCCTGTGGATTTTTTCTTCTGGGGATATGTGAAAGGGGGACAGAGCGTACAAGACCAATGTTGATGACATTGAAACTCTCAAGAACAGAAAAATTGAAACAATCGCTGAAATCACCCCCGAAATGCTAGTCCGAACGTGGTGTGAAATCGAGTTTCACTTTGACGTCCTTCACGCCAAAGCGTAAGTGAAGTGAAGTGTACATTTGTTCAAATGGGACGTAAGAAGTGATTACATGCTTCTT
The DNA here is from genome assembly GCA_023313115.1 of Rhysida immarginata. NCBI lineage: Eukaryota > Metazoa > Arthropoda > Chilopoda > Scolopendromorpha > Scolopendridae > Rhysida > Rhysida immarginata. The sequence goes on along the minus strand of JAHWFO010001731.1, from coordinate 804,502 downwards.
ATCCTTCCGGAATAAATTCCACATGAAATAGGCAAGAAGCCTGACTAACCCAAACATTACATCTTCCAATAAACCGGGAAGGAAACGTTGCCAATGTCTTCGAAGTTGACATCAAGAATATGCCTCGGTTTTCTATACTTTGTATGCCACTTCATTTCCATCAGGTTATTCAGTATTCCAGCCGCTAGGTCATTGTCATGACTCTTCATCGTCTGCTCCATGTTCATCAAGAGATCTTGGACACATTTTCCGATATGAGTCATGTTCAGATCCGAGTAATGATTTTTTACGGTCCTTCTTCCAAGCTGGGCAATGGTCCTCCTGGAACGACTAAAGTTCACTCCACCTGCTTCTACATATAATCGCCCACGCCGGCATACGATAGAGAAGGATTGTCTGAATCATTGTCTTGTACAGTAGTAATTTATTATCGATGCTGAGGGCTCTGTTTCTTCCCAGGAGAGTTATAAGACTGTAGTTAGCCCTCTTTTCTTTATTCAGAGCAAAAGTTACGTGACGATTCCAGGAGTCTTGAGTCGATGATAACGCCAAGGTACTTGTAGTTGTCAACCCATTCGAGTTTCTTATTGAATAGCACAAGAGAATCCGGGGGACACTTAAGCTTTTTCATGCGAATCCAAATTGGTGGTCCGCGTTGACTGGTGGACTCACAAATTAGAAAAAAAAATAAAAATAAAATAAACCATTAAGGAAAGACATAACTAAGTACCGAAAGGCTAAACTAAACCATTCGCGGAACCATATTTTTCAACCGCCCCATGTTAACATTGTGAGTTTCTAATGGACCATAATGAAACCATTAAATCACGTACCTTTGAACCAATCTCGACTATCATTAATTTTACATTATATTCATTCATGACACAGCATTCCAAGTTGTTTGATATATCTTCTTATTGAAAATTTTTGAGGGTGTCATAAGGGTACCATTAGAGCACGTGCAATTGTATCAAAATGGTTCATTCGCAGAAAATAGTAATTTATATCCGCTTCTATCTCGTCATTATGATTTGCTTGATATATATTACTTACTATATCTTCCCATAGAAACTTGCTTGGTAGGGTCGTGAAGGTACCATTTGTGCACGTGCTATTGAACCGATTTAGAGAATATTTGTGACTGGTTCGTGCCATGAACCGTACTCATAGACTGACGAAAACAGATTTTGAAACACCTACTGTCGTGAACTGCATCGTATGCACACAAAGGCGTCCTTCTGCTGCATGACAACGCGCGTCCGCACGTTGCACGAACGACCGTGCATGCGCTACAGGCTCTGGGCTACGAGGTGCTTCCACACCCCCCATACTCTCCGGACCTCTCCCCTACCGACTACCATCTTTTCCAGAGTCTGGACTATTTTCTCCGGAGGAAAACATTCCTAACGCAAGCAGTCGTCGAAAACGCATTCCGGGAGTTTATCGAGTCCCGTGACCATGGATTCTATCGGAGAGGGCTCGAGAAGCTGCCAAATCGTTGGCAACAATGTTTGGATTGCAATGGGGGTTATTTCGAATAGCACGTGTGAAGGTGTCCTTTCTAGAGGGCCATTAAAGATGACCTCTGCAATCCGACATTTGATATGCAACGACCTGATATATTGCTCCGTACATAAATCGCATTTGATGAAGATGCTGCTAATGTTGACGGTTATGGCTCATTATAGACCTCCATGGGTTGGATTTTATCTCTCGATCTTGAAACGTTTATATCATCAAATATGTTATTTGCGTCGAAACAGAGCAGTGGAAGTTACTGGAAATCTATAGAAGGGATACTAAAATTTACTAAAAAGGTACAAACGGTCGATCTCAAACTCTGTTCTGCTTGATTTATTGAACTGATTCTTTTTGTCTTCTTGCTTCTTTTTTCGATATTTTTTTCAACCTTTGGTTTAGTTTACTTCCCTTCCCCCTATTGACAAGATATCTCCTTATCTTATTTGCCCATTATTCTAACATGTCCATATTCGTTATTTTCCATTCCGCTAACCAATGGGAGATATTCTTGGCAATTGCCCCTCCCCCCACCTTATCTATATTTTGTCTAGCACTAAGGCTCTACTTTCTTTAGTTGACTTTTCGCTGAATGCGGCTACTTGGTAACCGAAATACGTAACCAGTATTTCAAATCTCCTTGTGGATTAGAGGTTCCCTCCCTTTTTGGTTGTTCCATTCCATAGTTTTTGCTTCATTTTTGTACATAGACACACTCTCCATTGGTTGATTATCTGCAACATGGAGCCTAGCTCACGCTAAATAAAAAGCCTGTTCAACAAGGCTAAGGCAGCCGCTGATTGGCTGATGAACTTAGTCATCGTCATGATCACGTTATCTATTGCAGAAGGAACGATTCTCACGGCTTGTATTTTGGACTAAAAATCTTATGTAGCTTTTCGACGCCTTCATCAAATTTATAATTTATGCGCTTGTTGAATTTTTATGTGTAACGAAGCGCTTGATATGTTTCTATTGATTCAGACCTCAACAGTTCAGAATAATGTTCTGTCCCAAAAAAGCGTGACAGGTGATGCAATAATTTTACGGAATATGTAATGATTTTAATTTTGCATTATATAAAATACACTGTCATATCACTGAATTATGACCACCCGCTTAGTAATGGGAGTAGCCACCCTTCACCGCTATAACTGCTGCTAGGCGTCGTGGCATGGACGCAAGAAGTGCGCGGTACGTGTCCGATGATATGGTTTGGTTTGGTTTCTTTGGTATTAACGTCCTTTTCAACTGCTATGGTCATTTCAGGACGGCGTTATAGGGGCCGCAAATTTTGCCTCGCAAGGGTTCTTTAACGTGCAGCCGGCAAACGACTACACGGGACCAACGGCTTTACTTCCCTTCCGAAGGAAGTGCGTGATCTCAGGATTTACCCCTGAAAAATCCTCGTCGTCCTCGGCCGGGATCGAACCCGCGTACTCGGGCATCAGAGGCGATCACGCAACCTGCTGAGCCACCGAGGCCGATCCGATGATATGGCAGTCCATTCCACTTGAAGCGCTGTCCACAGAGCTTCGAGAGTCATAGGTGGAGGGTCCAGCTGCCGTACACGGCAATCAAGGTGCTCCCACAGATGTTCGATTGGATTGATGTCCAGCGAATTAGCGGGCCAAGGGAGCACTCGAAAGTCAGAAGGAGACGCGCCTTGTGGCAGGGTGCATTGTCCTGCTGGAACACACCATCACATTCGGGGAACATCGTGAGCATGTACGGGTGCACCTGGTCCGCTACAATTGACAGATAGCCACTGGCATTCAAATTGGTTTGGTTTGGTTTATTAGAAATTTTGGCGCCTTTTCCACAAGTTATATCTGTGCGCATCCCGGGACAAACACAAACACCCATGGCCACGGCGGGATTCGAACCCACGACCAGGCGAATCAAGCCCTCTCGGCCACGTGGCCGGCTACTGGCAATCAAATTGCCCTCTAAACGAATTTGTGGACCTAACTGCTCACAAAAGAAGATCCCTCACACTTGCACGCTACCCCACGAATCTGTTTCCGGCCCACAATAGCCTCCTGCAGTCTCTTTTCATGGCGTTCACGACGCACTCGCCAACGCCCGTCAATAGGGGTGTAGCAACCATGCGTCAACTGTTCAGGCCCGTCCGTAGCAGGGTGCGTTCAACGCATATGTCGGATACACGTCTGTTGGCACCACTGTTGAATCTGGTGGTCAGTTGATGGACTGTGGCTCTCCTGTCACTTTTTACTTGGTCGATGGCTAGTGGCCCTTTACAGTGATGGCGTTGGGACGCGATTTCTGTCCCTGCTGTCCACTCTTTGTAGTCCTTCACTACAGAGGACCGTGAAGAGTTCACAAATCGCGTCGTTTCGGAGATGGTGCCACCCTTGCTGCGATAGCCTATTATCATCCGTTTTTGGATGTCCGTTAAATCCGGACGTTTACCCATCTTGAGGCCTGTGCACCTGCTTTAAAGCTTTCTGAGCCTGTTATGCAAATTTTGCAATGTATAATCGTTATTGGAGCAAACCATGCGTGTGCCTTGAAGGGATGGTGGTCATAATTTATTGAAATGACAGTGTACATCCGTTTTAGCATTTTAGATACTTGCACGTGCCGTGTTTGTGGCTACACATTGGATTTTGAGCACAGACGGAGTAAGGAGATATACCTTAAGCACAGACTCGACATTTTGAGAGAAACGATAACCGTCCTTATATCTCGTATTTCAGTTATCTTCAAATAGCCCTTATTCAGTATTATCGACGTTCAAGATTCTGAAGGGTCGTCCGTTGATAAATAAATAAAAAGTTTTTGTATTGTATAAAATATTTATTTATTTATTTATTGACCTAAATCATTATCATGACTCAATGCGTTAGACCGCAATTTCGAAGTTCATGATTTGTATACTTTGCAATATTGCCTCAGTGGCACACAAGAAAAACGTCTTTGAGGAGACAACATATGACATGCCACTTAATATTTTTATTCCTCAACAGTTCTAATTTTGTATTTGTTCATTTGGGTTACAAACATAACCCCTGGCCATAACCATAATGAAAGATACTAAATTCACTGACCACCTCATTTTGAGAAGACACAGCTTTCTACTTGACCTGCTCTGAAATTTAATAACATTAATAAATAGCTATCAAGAATTGTTACCCATCAGAAACTTTTTTCTGTGCAAATCATTATCAACTTTAGAGAGCATACGAATAATTGTTATTTGTGATAAGAAAAAAAGCGATCTTGTATGAGCAAGGTCTTTTTTGAGATAGCACTTCTTCTGCCATCTAGCGACGCGAATTTATAACTGCTGTCTGGTACCCGAGGCCTTCGAGATTGACAAGGCCTGAGCATGCTGCTCCCGCTTCAATGCTAAACTGCGCGCGTGAGCGATTTCCCCATTCTGCCACCAGATGTCCTTCTTTGTGGATAAAATCTCTGTAAAACCATGTTGATCAACGGAAAAACAGCGATGGTTGCGAAGCTTTTTCAAATTCAGTTCCACATATTGCTTCCATTTAGGGCAGTGCACTAGTGTAAATTGTTCATCTTGATAGTTTCAAAACTTCTCGGACGAACCCCCCTTTTATTTTCCTTGAGTGTTCATTTGTTTTTCTTTTTTTCTACTAAAAAACTATTCTACATTTTATCCCCTCCCCCACTTGTAAAATCCTGAAGATTAACCAGCAAGTCTCCAAAATCCGAAACATTTGCCAACAGGCCTCCACAATCCGGATGGATATCTAAACGGCCTCTAAAGTGCTGAAGATTTCAACAAGAGGTCTCCAATATCCGCAAGATTCGCCAATAGCCCTTTAAAATCCGAAAGATTAACCAATAAGGCCACTAAATAACAGAAGATGATCCTATATTAGACTTCCAAATTCCGGGAAATTGTTTAATAGATCTCCAAACTCCGGAAGATTTTTCAACTGGCCTCCAAAATACGGAAGATTCAATAAGAGGCCTCCAAATTCCGCAAGCTTCGCCAATAGCTCTTCAAAACCGGGAAGATTAACCAACTGGTCTCCAAAATCCGGAAAATATCTATTAGGCCTCCAAATTACAAAGAATTAATAAATAGACCTCCAAAACACTGATAATAGGACTCGTTAGTAGAAATTCAAAATCCGGAAAATTATTTAAAAGGCCTCCAAACACGAAAGATGCTTTATTAGACTTCCAAAATCCGGAAGATATTTAATAGAACTCTAAAATCCGGAAAATTAACCAGTAGGCCTCCAAAATACTCGTATTAAAAGAATTCTAAAATCCGAAGACCCCTTTCACAGAAATCAATAATCCATAAGATTATTTAATAGGCCTCCAAAATCCGTAATATTAATCAACAGGCCTCCAAGATTCTGAAGATTCCCCAACAGGCCTTCAAAATACTGAAGATTTCAACAAGGGGCCTCCCATATACAGAAGACTCGATAACAGCCCTCCAAAGTCCAAAAGTTAAAACGTGAATCATTAAGGCAAGCATCGTACCTGACGAAAAAGACGGGCCCTGGCACGGAAAAGTCACCTCATCTTCTTAGTCAAAGCAACAATGTAACCTTCATTGTTTCTAACAAACGAAAAAATACTGATTGCTAAAATCTAAACATGGAAACAATGAAGATTACATTGTTGGAATAAGATGGTGACTTTTCAGTGCCAGGGCTGTTACAACACCACCTCTACTCAAAGCCTGAGCGCGGAAAAGTCATACATTGTTACATCATCATACGAGGTCATGTTTAATCGCATTTCTACCAATAACAGGCCCTAAATTATGACTCCGAAAGATGATGTAACCACCGCTCTGTGGTGTTCGCCGTAACCACCGAGACAGAAGGCCTCTGCGATGAAACGTAATACGCTGTTACATCATCATAAATAGGGCATTGTTATTCGTGTTTTTACCAATAATAAGCCATAAATTTGCCCTAATTCGAGGCCAACGAGAAAGACAGGCCTCGAAGTCACCTGATCATCTGGGTTCGAACAACAATCCAATCTTCATTGTCTCCATCTTGGATGTAAACAATGAGTGTTTTTCCGATTGTTGGAAACAATAAAGGTTGGATTGTTGTTCGGACCCAGATGGTCAGATGATTTTTCCGCTTCGAGGGCTGTCTTTTTCGTTGGCTTCGGCCCTAATTATGATGACGTGACAATGTATTACTTTTTATCGCAGAGGCCTTCTCTCTCGGTAGTTACGTCAGGGCGTGTCTTTTTCCTCGCCGGACGCCATGTTGGTTAACGCGAGGAACTTGCTGTCAGAGCGTGGAGGTTGCGCGCAGCACGCATGCGCGACGACAAATTTGGTTACCAAAGGTGGCAACGAAATTTTTTAGAATTTTCGTATTTCGTTCGACAAAACCTGGCATGACCAAACGGTACATGGCAGTCACATGACCAAAATGCCACCTATCGCATTTCGTCTTTCGTATTTCGCATATCGTTTGAGGTTGCATGCAAAAAATCTCTATTAATTTCATCAACCATTGTTTACACAGCCGATTGTTGACGCAAACACCACGGGCTGATTGTTCATACATGCAAGGAAACAAATATAAACCAAGTCTATTTCATATGTATAGATACAAAGATTATTAATTTCTACGTTTTTAGAGACTTATCTCCAGTTTTAGATTTTTTCCATCATTATGATAATATTACACGGCTTACTTCTAAGTTGCCTTTTGAAACCGGACAAACATACTTACATTGCCTTTTATATGTACATATATCTTATTAGTAAGTTAAATCGTCCCCGAAGAAAACGGCCCCGGCGAAAACAGTCCATATTGCAAAGTAGGAGAAGATGGTGCCATATACAGGGGTTGGACAAAATAACATGAACACCTTTGATTTTAGATGTTTTGTCGAATATCTATAAAAATACTTGACGAATTATCCTGGAACTTCAGCAGGTAAAGAGCATGCTACATCTCATACATTTCAGCGATTCTTTTGTCCCGGAGGCAAATAACAGACCAGCAGCAAATTGAACACAAAAATAATGTTTGGGATCACCCTGTAAAAAATAATGCTTGAAATGCGTTGTAGCTGTAGCATATGATTAGGAGGCTTCTTTTACTTATCTGTCTTCATTTGTATGAGAATAACACGCATATTCATGGAGATATAAAGGTTTCTTTAGTAAGTTTTCAACCTAATGCAATGCCATTTTCAAGAAAATTGACAAACTACAATAGAGACAACACTCTGAAGTCACAATATTAAAACATTAAATATTTGATGGAATATGAGCATTTTGACGTAGAATACGTCTTATGTTTCGATACTGGGAAGCCACGCTTAAATCGTGAAGTGTTGATCACGAAAACCTTAATAACGTTAAAACTATTAATGATAGATAAATGAATGATATTGCATTCGATAGTATATAAAACAAAGCATGCTTTAGACTTTGACCAACTTCGTGCTGACGTCATCGGCTGATGCAATCGCAGTACAAAGTTGAGTCAGAAAATCTGCTCTCTGGCGGAGATTAATTTAGTCTAGCTCCGGCTTCCTTTGTGATAGCACGACATTTTAGGTGTCATTTGTTTTATCTTTTTGCGCTTTATAAAACAGCTTGAAAATTAAACCTCAGTATTTAATAGGCCTGCGAATTGTGGAAATTTTGCAAAAATTACAGAATTTCCAAGTTTATGCATAATAATAACCAGAAAAATTATAGAAAACGTCACAGCTAAACAGATCGAGGGATGGGGCGATCCATGAAGACCCAGATGTCCGATGTTGAACGTCTACGGGCGCAGCAGGAACGACTGAAAGTTGAGTCGTGGCGCCGCCAAAGTGAACCCAATAACTTCCACTGCTCTGTTCGACGTAAATAACATATCTGATGATCTAAATGTTTCAACACCGACTGGTAAAATCCAACCCATGGAGGTCTATAATGAGCCATAACCGTCAACATTAGCAGCATCTTCATCAAATGCGATTTATGTACTGAGCAATATACACTGAGTTAGCAAAACTCATGGGATAGTTACTTAATATCTGGTCGGGCCACCTCTGGCCCTGTGGAGTGCAGCAATACGGCGTGGTAGTGAGTCTGCAAGTCCCTGGTACACTTCTGGAGGCAGTTAACACCAGATAGTCTACAGAGCCGAAGATAGTTGCTGCCCGTTCGTGGGCGGATGATCCAGTGCCCGGAGCCTGACTTCAACAGCATCCCAGATATGCTCGAAGGGATTCATGTCAGGGCTCCGGGCTGGCCAGCTCAGTCGTTGGACCTCTCCTGCATGCTCCTCGAACCATTCGCGGACGACATTGGAGCGATGTGGTGGAGCATTGCCATCTTGAAAGACTGCTACGTCGTCAGGGTGTTGAAATGTCAAAAACGGGTGCAGATGGTCTCCGATGAGTTGACGATACAGTGGACCATTCAACGTTTGGTCCAGGATAACCAGAGGGGCCATTCCAAACCAGGAAAATGCACCCCAGACTATCACTGACGTCCCACCAACCTGCACCACCACCTGTTGGCATGCGGGATCCATCGTATCGTGAGGTCTGCGCCACACACGGTGCCTCCCATCAGCGTGGTACAGTTGATATCGTGACTCATCTGACTATATGACGTTACGCCACTGTTGCAGAGTCCAGCCAAGATGGTTGGTGGCAAATGCACGCCGGAGTGTCCGATGACGCTGGGTAAGCATTGGCACCCGTGTAGGGCGACGGCTGCCAAACCCGAGGGCATACAGATTCCGACGGATTGTCCACCGAGAGACGTTTCTATTGCGGCCAGTATTGAACTGGTCTGTGATTTGCTGCACTGTTGCGCTCCTGTCTCTCTGAATCATTCGTCCCAGGTGTCGCCGGTCACGATCATTCAGGGCAGCTGGACGCCCGGTATGGTGTCTGTTGTGGACTGTGATGCCTTCGTCCAGCCATTCCCGATACACCCTGGAGACAGTTGAGCGGGGAAAGCCAAATTCCTGCACCACTGCCGAAATGGAACATCCCATGCGTCGGGCACCTACTATCACACCCCGTTCAAAAGACGTCAACTCGCGACGACGTACCATTTCTGATTAATCACTTATCCAAGCTCTTCCCACAACGTCTAATGGTCCATTCCCACAATCCGTTACCCCTGTGAATTCGTGAGCCATGCCCATCAATCATTGTGCTTGCTATTCCATGAGTTTTGCTAACTCAGTGTATATGCGACAGTTTGGAACACGGAATTCATATTTCCTTCTATATTCATAAACAGTGAATTTGGATATTCGTGTAGCCTAATGTTTGTGATAGATTTTGTTTAGAGAAGGACTTGAAGCATCCACTTAACAGAAGTGTGATATCTTAGCTTCATCACTTTCATCAGTCCTGTGTGAAAGAATTCGTGCTGTGTAATCATTGTAGAACAAATTTAAAACTATTCAAAAATATGCTGTTATAAGTTATAGGAGGGCAGGCGTTTTTGCAATTTTTTGAAATGTTAACTCTTTAACGAATGTGAACCTATACTGTCAGACTGGTCTAACTATAGACGGCTGATTGACCTGGTATCAATGATATTTGTGTTGTTAAAGCGTTGTACAATGGTGTAGTGAGATCTATACTAGGAAGTATTTACTCTGAGTGGCCAGATTATTATGACCACCTGATGCTTGTAGGTAAATTAACTATGATTTCGCGCTGAAGTTGCTACAGAGCCGGATTAGTGTAAATAGGCAAGCAGCTTGTTTACCACCTTATAGGTAAACGACGCGATTTAGCAGCCTTTGAACGTGGGATGATTGTTGGCGCACGGAGCCATTAATCTAATATCAGCAAAACGACTGCATTCGTTAAATGTTCAAGAGCAGCTGCTGTTAAATTGTTACAGACTGGATTGTCTGCCGGAAAACTGGGTCTGAACGTGCGGGTTGTGGCCATCAATGTTCGGGCAGAAAGGAGAGTGGCAGGACTGTACAAGACAACAGAAGGACAACACCGTATCAAATTACTGCAGATCTTTATCAGGGATCCTCTTAAATGATCTCTGAACGCACTGTTTGCCATACACTGCATAGTATGGAATGTGGGAGCCGAGGGCCAATTCGAACACCTTTGCTGTCTGCAGTTAACAAGATAAAACGTCTCCAATTCGCACAGGAAAACAAGGATTGGACAGTTGAGCACCGGAATAAAGTCATGTGGTCTGATGCTTTCAGTTGCATCACGCAGATAACAGAATGAGAATTTGACGGAAACTCCATGAAAGCATGGACCCCACATGCATGAGTACAACCCTTCAAGCTCGTGGGGGCAGTTATGGTTTGGGGATAGTGTATCCCAATGGAGATGGCTTCTTCCAACGTGACAATGCGCCATGTAACGCTACTCGTATTTTGCAGGAACAGTTTCAAGAACAAATTATTCCTGTGCGTTGTTTGCTTCAAAAAAAATTTGTTTGCTACTGAATGTATGCTTTAATCCCTATGTTGATTCGACAATTGAAAATGATAGTAAGGCGAGATTGTGGCGATCGCCACGAACAGCGACGAACCTGGCTTAGGTGGGCCCCCATAATGACCAAATCTCAATCCAACTGACCATTTGTGGGAGAAAGTTTAAAGAGCTATCAGACAGGTGGTTCCAAACCCAACAAATTTTAACACAACAGGACAGTGCTATTCATCAGGCAAAGTTTGTTATGACAGCCTATTCGAAGCAGGGAAAGACATCGTCTACCAAGCACAACAGTGGCCGAAAGTCGAAGCTCACTGATAGAGACAGAAAGGGTTTGAAGCGGATTGTGGCCAGAAAGCACAAGACAACAGCATACATTGTGTCAGATTTCTCCCAACATCTCGTGGAGTAAATGCGAATCGCCGCAGTATTGAAGGCAGAAGGTGGCCCAACGAAGTACTGATGGGGTGGCCATAATAATCTGGCCACTCAGTGTATATTCATCCTAAAGTGTCGATATCTGATATGGAAATGTTGTTGTTCAGTGCGCTAATGAAATATTCACCAACAACTAGACCAGTCAGTGACAACATGTAGTGGATACTAATATTGCAATTATGACAGTTAGCATTATCAATGCAGATGCTACATTAAATTTATACGCTCTTAGCTTTATGAAGAAACATTTTAAGTTAGATTACAAATATGTCGAATCACCTATTACATTGGTTGGCAGTACTGTAAATTTGATGTTTGCCTGAGGCCGACGAGTTGGGTCTCTGAATGGACCTGGATTAACGATTAAGCGATGGTCACAGCAGTCGGAGGGGGGAGGGAGGTGAAGAACGTGAGTCGCTGATGAGCCTCCCCCATTTTATATCAGAATTCTTTCTTATTCGCCATATGGCCTCACGACGTATTCTACGATTTAACTAGCGGCCGTGTCCCAACACAGCCCCGTAATTTTTTTACTAAACAATGTGTGACGGGTCCTCTTATTTGGATAATGAACTTGACATGATGCAGTTGTCATGGACCCGCACGAAATGTTGAAAACAAACTTATCAAATGAGAACTCATAGAGTGTTGCTCAGTTTTTACTTCTATTTCAAAGATTGATCAACCCAAGAACAGTTATAAGTACTCATAAAATCACTTGCTACCACTGTTAGCCTGGAGAAAGATGGGAAGCATGGCAGTGAAGTCAATAATCAATAACAAATGAGCTGGGTGTTTTGCATTAAACACCAGTCCAATCCCTGGAGATGTCCGGAGACATACACTCAGCTTATAACGATCAAGCCACATCCAATAAGCCAGAGGGCAGCGCAACAACGCTTATATGCAGACACATTGCACCAACAGCGAGGTGTAGGCTTAAGACCAAGACAACAACTTCTTCAGCGGCTCGGCAATGACAGAACACGCCTTAAGATAGAGAAAATGCTCTCGTGGAGGTCGGTTTTGATATTAATTCAACTACACACCAACTATCACTATCAGTCAAAGATGGCTCCCCTTCAAGAGAGAGAGAGAGAGAGAGAGAGAGAGAGAGAGAGAGAGAGAGAGATTTCTAAAAATCAACAACATCATCAAAAATATAAACTGCTTCCCCCAGCAACCAAAAACAAACAACACCTGTATTCCAAAGTGGAATTGTTTACGGAAGCACCAATACATAAAGACAACAGTAAACACAGACAGAAACGCAGTAATAATCAGAAACAATTAAACTAATTTCTTGAAATTTTTGAGAGACGCGAGTGAGAAATACTGTGAGCCAACTCATTTGCTGTAACAAGACACTCAATCACTGTTTCGACAACTACCAAAAGTGCCAGGTAGCTCTATACGAAGATCAGCGCTAGCGAAAAGCAACGCAACAAAACAAAACAAAAAAAAACCGCCTCCTCCACCTGGAGCGCTCATTGAGCAGGAGCGAGATTTCTTTTTAAGAAGAACGCCCATGATCGCTCAAGAAGCAGCAGACAAACGCGCCCCCTCCATTGCGCTGCTGCTGAAACCTGATCGCTCGTGCGCTGGAATGCGACCGAGGCCCCGCGGGGTCCATTGGGGGCTGCACGTGGCGGCGCGAACCTCCCCGCTCGCTAATCCCGAGTCTGGTGACGGGCTGCAAAGCGCCGACCTTCGACCCCAAATTGCAAGAGCATAATTAGCAAGAGCGCTCTTCCACTACGATCGCCATCTTTGTTGAAGAATGTCACGAGAACAATCGCCTTGTAAATGAACGTCACGTGACCCGACCTCTCCTTATTCCACGTCGTTATCGTCCTGCAATAAAGCGCGGGACATCGGTGTCAGATGACATCGGAAATAAACACTAAATTGAAACGCTGTTACTTCGTCTCAGAAATACACTCTCCACTCGTGACACCCCCACCTCATGATGACACAATATCAATAACTCAAGTTCTTGCACCACCGCTTCATCAAACCATCTGCCTACAACCCTTGCTTCGTGGCAAAGTGCGCTATCGTGTTGATGGAGAAAAGGGCCATTTCCAAATGCTGCTAGGAAACTCTCAACGCTCAGATGAGCAGCTATAGAAACAATGGACACAGACCTTCATTCATTCCTTTACATAACTAAATACAATATAGATCAGACGATCCCCTCTAACTCTCAGCTCTATAACTCCGACCCCAGTGGTCCGATCAAAACCAAACTAAATAGCCAAGTAGGACATGCCTTTAGTAAGGTACATACAAAATTTCGACCTTATACGTCAAAATACGTTAAAAATATGTAGCCAAAAACTACATTCACCCATAAAGTCACGTGATCTGTATACACAAACCAAATTTCCAGAATTTTGATTAAGGCGCCCGTTTAGGTCCCAAGTGTCAGGTCACATGTGTGCCTTCTCGTTTAATGAGAACGATTTCTCATGAAGGAACGGGTCTCGAACGAGACTTCCTCCGAACTTAATCAGTGGCTGGCTGCGGATTGAGTTACCAGCGCTCCCAACAATCGGAGCCATTCATAGCAAGCGTGGGTCCTGCACACGCGCATGCGCCGATACCGGCTTCCCCCGTTCGACGCGAAACAAGGAGCCCTTTGTCGATGGTTTTTATCCAAAACGATTTATGCGTCCATTTGAAAAATGACATCACGCTCGTGGTAACTCAGCTATCTTTTTTTTTTCTTGCTAGGCCACGAAAATGACACGCGGCTCGCACGCGTGCCCTCCCCCACACGGCCGCGTTTTCGTTTTTTATCGCGCTTCTGAATTCTCGCATTCATAAGAAGTAAGCGAGAAGCTTTTGGGTGGAGAAACAGGAAGTTGTTTGTGTAGGATCCTCCAATGTCGCGGTTTAGTTTCAACCAGCTTCCTATCGTCTGCCGACTCATTTATTCCATGCGCAGACTATTGGAACTCCTTTCCGGAGCTGCGTGTATACAGGTTGTTATAGAGACAATACAGCACCATATTAAGCTCATAATATGACAATGCCCGACCTCATATGGTCAATACTAAATTGACCTCATATTCCCTTGTATCCACGTATAGTTTACACGTTGCTATAAATAGTCATATTTTTCGTTCATTATCTCGATGTCTGCTCATTTATACCTCAGCATACAACCTTCTGAAGGCATCAAACTCAGATAAGCCTATTTTTTTTAAGAAATTAGGTTTATTTCTAAGCCTAAATCGCAACGAGCGTCTTCAATTATAAAATTAAAAAATTAATTTTAAATTCTATCACTAGATGGCGCTTCGTCACTGCGAATCAAAGAGGATCCGCGATGCTCTATGAGCTCTTATTCAGGGTTGTGGTTGAGATCCTATTTTTTATTTCAGTTTTTTAGGCTTAAATTCTTACTACACAAGTGTACTTCACGGATCGTTTGGAAAGAAAAAACATACAAGTGCAGCAGCTGTATAATTAAAATTAAATTTTCATTATTCAAATTCCCTTTCCAATCCTCGCCTGAAGACACGCTTTCCCGTGGAATGCGATATTCAAACGAGAACTCACAACGTGAGAAGCGCGCGCGAGAGAGAGAGAGAGAGAGAGAGAAAAGGGCGTGGTTGCTCCTGCTTCGCGTTTGGAAAAAAAAATTATTTAATTTATCTGAAAGCGCTCCCGTTGCGAGATTACTACGCTCGTTCGCCAATCACGTGACCCCCGCCGTGCACCTGGCGGCCCCACGCTTGCCTGTTGGCGCGCAGTCTCCCGGGGGCGGGAAATGGCGGCCAATCGCAGGCTGCACCGTGCTCTCCCTCCGTTTAATTTATAGTTGCGATTCAAATCCGCATTCTTTCGGTCGATGAACGAGTGCGCGAGCGCCCTACCCTCCACTCCTCACCCCTTTGCTGATGTACACCTGTACAGGAACATGTACATACGCATTACGCTTATCATGCTTATCTTTCAATATATTGAACGTCTCCTCTATAGTACATGACTCTGAGCTTGCAATATCCTATAGAGCACATGAGCCTAACAAATGCGGCGCGCGCTTTCATTTTGCCTTCAATACCGCGCCGATTCTTCTTGGTAGTTGTTCCACGAGATATTGAAAGGTGATGCGAGGAATCTGAAACCATACTTGACGAATAGCACTGTCCAGTTGTGGGGGTCACCTAAGCAAGGTAACCCCCCCCCCCCCATGATCTTGAAACCACTCCTTCACAATAAGAGCACCATGGCGCATTGTCTTGTTGGAAGAAGCCATCTCCATTAGGACACGCTACGGCGAACAGTGCGTTTAGAGATCATTTGAGAGGATCACTGATTAAGATCTGAACATTGACTAGATGGCCACAGCGCGCACGTTCAGACCCAGTGTTTTGGCTGACATTCCATCTTTAAACACTTCTTAATTCATCGTGACATCTTTGGCAAGCATCCTCAAACATTAAAGCTCCTACTTCCACAGTGCCCAGACCCCGATGATCGGATGAATTTTGAGTGCCCTGGCCTGTCTCTCGTTGGCCTCGACTATTTCACAGAGACGTCATTTGCGCGTATCCGCATCCAGCAATGCTCATACTTTCACGCCACTGTTGGAATTGTTATTAACAACGAAATTGTAACCGTGACGTCATTTGGGAGTATCACCATCCAACAAAGCCATAGTTTGATGTCACTGTTGGAAGCTGTCATTAACAACGAACTTATTTCAAAATGGCGTCATTTGTGATTATTATCATGCAACAAACCTCATTGAGGACACCACTGTTGAAAGCTGTCTTTCATTAATATTGAAACTATTTCACAGTGACGTCACTTGCGAGTATCCCGAGGCCAACGATAAATACAAGGCCCTGACCGTGACCACCGAGAGAGAAGGCCTCCGCAATGAAACTGAATACATTGTTGCATCACATAGATAGTACATTGTTATTCGTATTTCTACCAATAATAAGCCATAAATTTGCCCTAACTATGATGATTTAACAATGTATTACTTTTCATCGCAGAGGCCTTCTCTCTCGGTGGTTACTGCCAGGGCCTGTCTTTCACGTGGGTTACGGAAACTGTAATCGTGACGTCATTTGCGAATATCCGAGGCCAACAAGAGATAGGCCATGGTCATCAAGCAACAATTCATCCTTCATTTTCTCCATTTTGGATTTTAACAATCAGTATTTTTTCGTTTGTTGGAAAAAAAAACTCATTGAAACTATTTCACAGTGACGTCATTTGCGAGTATCCGCATCCAGCAATGCTAATAGTTTGATGCCACTGTTGGAAGCTCTCATTAACAACGAATCTATTCGGCAATGACGTCATTTGTGATTATCCTCATGCAACAAACCTTATTGGAAATTGAAGAGTTAGCGATTGGTCGGTCATAAATCCCGGTGAGAAAACTGTGACGTCATTTTAACGCGGTCGACAACGCCAGTTAGTGCTCCTGTGCCAACCAGTTACTCTATTCGGCTTAACCGAGAAAAAGACGGTTAGCCCAGTGAGAAATTAAGTGATCATTCTCTCACCCAGTGACCACAGCCAAAGACTTTATAATAACTAAAGTGGGATTTGAACCAAAAACTTTATAACAACCAAAGTGGGATTTAAATCAAAGATTTTATAATAATGTGAGATTTGAACAAAGGACTTTTGAACTTAGGCTAGGATATATCATGTATGATACGTATGTTTAGTTATACTATGCAGTTAGGTAGGTTAGTTTCATTTAGGTAAGTTACATTATGCAAGCTATCTTGTATCCTGATTCGTCGGACCTTCTAGTCCAGGCACCACTGTATGCGAACTTTCCTATTCTTTGCAATGAGCAGTAGCAATAGATTAACGTGTCATACATGTTTCTAAATCATTGGCTTAGACTCATTTTGAATGAACTGCATAGCAATTAACACCCTCCTCCCGTTCTCGCCATCTGCGAGAGCAGGCTCCTCATTCCCAGTGCCCTGGGAAATGTCATCCTTCAACCTGTTTACTCTGCTACGACATATCTATGCAGATGCGCCATTTTTGCATCTCTACCCGCTGGGAAAATTGCGATTCGTGTTCACAGGTGTGCGACAAAAAAAAGGTGGAGTCTCAAAAGGGTTGTTGAGTTCACGTGACATCTCGTGGATTGAGATGGAAAAAAAAAGAACTAAAAAAGAACTGAGAAAACCGGAATAACGAAGTCGATGATTACTCAGCAGAAGCAATTTAACGTCAATTGCTACTCTCAGGTTCTTTTACATCAAAGACTAATTTAACAGCTAATTTCTGCACAGGTATCTCATTAGTTAGGTTCTTCATGGGTCCCTTGCACCTTTCCACAAAACTAAGAATGGATGCCCAATCTATATAATGCGATTCTCATTCCTGAAGAAGTTCCATATGGATTGGCAATTGTTTGCCAATAAGTGATGCCAACCTTTCTAAATTTTGTGGAAAGATGCAAAGACGCATGAAGAACGAAACTAATGAGATACCTGTGCAGGCATCAATTCCTAAACTAGGCCTCGAGATTTATACATACATAGGCGACTACGGACTTTCGTCCTGTAACACAGTTTCTTTCATTGAATGAATACAAACGATCCACAAGTGATTGGGCCTCTCGAAACTTGTATCTCATCAAACACAGCTCCTACGCCTCCCCCTTTGTAATTATGACGTCACCCACAGCGTCCTCCTTTTCACCCTTCTGCTGCTCTCATTCCTTGTAGGCCTACAATGATTGTTATGTAAGCAAAAAAAAGCATCCCAAGGAGAACACCAAACGAATTCATGTCTGCAAGGCACAGCAGCAACCGATTATCTCGAGATCGTCACGAGAGTCAGGTAGCGCGTGCACGACTGTCAGGAGCAAATCATAGGCCTCGCGTAGTCGACGCTCTAATTGAATGGCACACAAGCGTCCGAGTCCTTCTATGCCGCCAGCCACTCACAATTTCTACCAATTCAAGAACGCAGACAAGGTTCAAATCGATCGACTTTGAGCGTTCGTGGATCCAACCGGGATGCACTTCCGGTTAACAAATTGAACGAAAAATGTCTATTATAAGGTTATCTATTTAATGAGTTTACGGCTGCTCAAGCGCATAGATCTATTGCTTAATGCTCTTATTGAGGTCCTAACACCTATTGATAAAGCATATCAGGCCTAAACAGACTACTACGTAGACCAAGTAGTTATCTTTCAGCATGACAAAATGCAAATCGTATAAAAGTCGAAAGGCTTTGTTTCCTCAGATCAAAATTTGCGGAAAAAGGTGGATAATTTACTCAAAAATTTACTGTTTGAGTTATGTCACTTTACCGTCTCGTACTGACTTAGCCAAAATTTGAGTAGGCAAACCCGACCACGGAGACGCACGTCCTTCTCGTCGGCGTCAGCGTCGCCCGATTGCCGCCAGCGAGATACGGCACTTCCGTGCTTTTTGTTTTTGTAACAATTTCGCTTCTAATTAACCCACTAATACGGAAACTACACGAACATGTACCTCAGACATTCAAACAAAATTAAAATATGTTATTCATCTAAAGCTGCTACTGATGCTTGCAAAATAAGAAATCACTAAATTTTTTGTTTCTTTCAAAATAACCACGAACCATACAAAGACTCCATTGTTAAAGCCATAGTAAAAGCGTGGTCGTGTATTAATATGCTTGACGGAACTTCTTTCTTCCACTACTTAGCAATAAGCACAAATCCACTTCACATGAAAGCAATGAAAGTAGCAGCAGACGTCAACTGGATGGATTTTCAAGTTTCTAAACAAGCTTAGTTTTAAAATAGATTATTAAAATTAACTAATTGTCTTCCAGTAAAAAATCTATATAGTAAGTAATAATTTCCTTTATTTATTATTTCATTTTAGTAATTAATTCGGTAATCTTCGTAAATTTTCCGTCACGTGAAACGAGGGTAAGGCTGTCGAGTGATACATTGCGTTGGTGAGGGAGTATGTATCACGGTGCTTTATAATTTTAAATAAAAATAATATTCATGGATGCTTACCTCATCTTATAAATTATTTTCTCTTACCGTGCTGTTTTTTGAACTTAACACAAGCTATCGCTTCCAAGGTATGCTTGCCCGCAAACAAAGAGTGCGTCGTACACTTTCGTGTACTTCCCTTATGAGTTAGGCAAAATTTGAGTAGGAAAACCAGACCACGGAGATACATGTCCTTCTGGACGGGCACAGCATTGCCCGACTGCCGCCAGCGAGATACGGCTTTTCCGTGCTTTTTGTTTTCGTAATAATTTCGCTTTTAATTAAGCTACTAAATCGAAATTTTGAGTATATGTGTATTTTAGTATACCTAAGCTCATACTACTTCAGGATTCGTTAATACTTACGGAAAATAAAGATAAAAGTCTTAGTGTTAGCGGGCTTAAGATATCAGCTACAGTGAAGCCCTCTGGATAACCAATTTTTTAGCGATGGATAAATCGGAATCTGCATAAGAAATACTATTAAAAGTATATGCTGCTAATACGTTAACATTTCGTTTAGTTTTATCTTTATTTTCATTATGTATGAACGAATCCTGAATTGGTATACTAAAATAGAGATTTACCAAATTTTGTTCAGTTGTCAGGTTCATCTCAGTCTTCTCATCTATGAAGCTTCTTAAGCTTAGCCACTATCCGCAAAATTGAAAAAAATCGAGAATTGCAAATGTGTGAGCACGTATCAGACATGACTCTCACAAACAATTTTAACTGGAAACACCTCATAGATTGACAATAGTACGAGTTACCGAGATAAACTGGAGAAAACAATGACTTACCTGACGACTGGCCACAGCTATTTGGTTGGGTTTGATGCGGGTTAATGAAAGTCCAAATCTGATTGTATTTCGTTTAGATTTTGCCTGGAGTATTCACAATCAACTTCATAACGTCTTTAAGTACAGTGGTATATTGGAGAATTTTGTCAGATGAACAACGTATGGATGAGATTTATGTGGGATGTTAAAATAACCCATCAAACAGTCAACCACAGTGAAAACTTTGTTAATACTCAAACAGGTTTTCGCACTCACAAACATCGACCGTATGCAGGATAGTTAATAATAAAAGCAATTGCCAATTATGTACAGAAAAAGATTCCAGTTTTCAAATACAAAGATACTCGAAGAAAAATTCCACCTAATAACCGAGAAGGTTTAACAAGTTTTCCCGGATATGGAAAAATATTTCCCACAATGCCAAATCCGGAAGTGATACCTTCAGCTCCGGAGTTCGGAGAAGAAAACTGCATTGAAGAAACGAAAAACCGAAGAAAAGTGGAAGTCAAAATCAAAAATTAGACAAAAAACATCGGCAGATGGCGTGGAGTGAAAAATCGCAAACGCTACAAGAATGAGTTTTGCGAATGTGCAGATAGTAAAAATTAACCCTATGATTTATTATAAACACTTATTTAATAATTTAATAATAATAATAATAATAATAATAATAATAATAATAATAATAATAGGTTTCTATAATATTATTTAAATAAAATTAAAAACCTTAATGACAATTCAAGGACGACGACACGCATTCATAGCAAGCTTAACACTTGTAAGATACGTTAATCAAATTAGTTAATTTTATGATGATATTTAATTGAAATTTTTCTTAAAATAGCTTAATCTAATAGTTTAACGTACGCACGTACTTTATATGATGAAATCAATTGATGAATAATTGATTTATTTCGAAAATTCCAGTTCTCTAATGAAAATTTGTCTGCCTTCATAGTAGATCAAAGCATCAACTGCTGATCTCGTCGCATCTCGTTGTACACAAGATCCCACGCGAGAATCTCGTTCTGTAGGCGCATTGGTTATTAACTACTTAACTATCACTTTAAATTATTAAATTAACAAGCAAATTTTGTTATAAATAAATGCACACACTTTAATCAACAGGAGAATTCAAAACATAAAAATAATAAAATTACATTTTTTGTTTTCATAATACAATATACATACAAATAATAATAATAATAATAATAAACGTCATCATATCATTCCTATTAACTAATCTATAACTATACAAAAAAAAATAAAATTGGTCGCGGCCACAAGATCTAAAAGGAACCACAATTTCAATTTTGGTTGTTTTGTTGTTGTTGTTATTATTATAATTATTATTATAAAAAAACAAAGGAACATAATCAAATGTGACCACGACTAGTTAAGGAACCTTATTATTATTATTAATTAACCAATTCATCATTAATTTTTTAAATTAAGAAAAACTGTGTACGACGAACATAGTATTTGGTATCGGTTGACATCATTCAAAAGTCTTTTTAAAGCAAATGCAAAAATACTCGACAGGTGGCGTTGTTGTTGTTGTTGTTGTTGTTGTTGTTGTAATTGTTATACATTCAGTTCATTAATAATTAATTAACAATAATTATTAAAACGATTTTGGTTAAAATAGGAACGCACATACCACATCACAAAAGGGTATAAGGGGGTATAAGAGAGTAAAGTTTGCACCGGTGACACTTTATTTACAGTTCTCATTCAAAATGGCGTCACTTCCGGTTGCCATTTCTATGAAGAAGAAACAACAACAACAAAAAATAATAAAACATTCATGAGTTCATTCATACATTGAAGTATGCACGTCAAGTCACCAGGAATTGAATAAAATTATACTACAAACATGAGTGAAAAAGTTTTAATATTGTCAGTTCACCATTTTTTATTTCTTTATTTTTTTTTTTTTAGTTTTTCGAGTTCACGTAGAGACAGGATAGGACGAGATCTCCCCGAGATCGCTGTTCTCTTCGAGCGACCGTAGACTATGCGTCAGGCTGTGGCGTCGGAGGTCGCAGTTCCGGCGGAAGACCTTGCCGCACGAGGCGCAGTTGTACGGTTTGATGTCCGTGTGCGTGAGGAGGTGGGTCTTGAGATTGCTGCGCTGATTGAAGCTGCGTCCACAGGTTGGACACTTGTGCGGCGAGTCTTCCATGTGCAGGATCTTGTGCACCGCCAGAGTGCGCGATTGGCAGAAGCCTTTGCCGCACTCGCTGCACTTGAATGGCTTCTCCTTTGAGTGTATATATCTATAGTGAAGAGAAGAAAAGAAATAGAATTGCCATGAGAACCTATGCTTTCTTATTAACAATAGTACATTGGTTTAACTACATACAAACAATAACTTAGCATAAATGAACTCCATGTTTAAAATGACGTCATAATCAGAAAGGGAAAGAGATTCAGATATAAATGGAGAATTTTCTCGCACGTCTTTTATAATTAAATTTTATAATTAATTATGTTAACAATTTTGGTAAGTACTTCCGTTTGCGCGTGTATCTGTATATTATGGTACATGAAAGGAGTGTAAAATAGGTATGTATGTCACAAGTGTACAGCAGTACCAACGAAAACATGTCTGCTGTAATGTCCTGAAGAGTAAGACCTTTTGGGTAAAAGTTCAGATAGTCGTTCTCTATCTTTTTCGTACCTTAATTTAGTACCCTAACAGTTAATCCGCATACTTATGCATATATAAATATTGTTGTATACTTCTTGCAGCACAGAATTGAAAGAATGCTCTTAGAAATCCGCTTTTAGGTGCAGATTTTGGGTCACATTCATTAAAAATTTGCAGTTTCATGTTTAGGATATTACGTTATCTTTCGAAGTACGGTTCCATCTATTCACAAGCAAAGCATGTATACAAAGAGATATATCTAGTCTGGAATACAAGATACCTTATGTTAACTTAGGAGCTCATAGATAAGAAGAAATTAACTTTTTCACAAACATTTCGAACTGTTTTCGTATTTTTTGTGAAAAAGTACTATATGTTTGTGAAAAAGTACGAAATGACTGTGAAAAAATACTAAATGTTTGTGAAAGATACGAAATGTTCGTGAAAAAGTACAAACGCAATGTGAAAAAGCTGTTATAAGTTGATGGAAGAATTGTTGAATTCAACTAAATTGAAGTTAATAAATAAAGTAAATTTCTTCTTGTCTATGAGCTCTTAATATAAGAAATCTTGTAATCCGGACTAGATACATTCTTTGTACATGCTTTGCTTGTGAGTAGATATAACCGTGCATGAAGATAATGTAACAGCCTAAACATCAAACTGTAAATTTTAAGTAAATGTGACTCAAAGTCCGCGCTTGAAAGCGGAATTCTAAGAGCATACCTTCAGTTCTGTGTCATAAGAAGTGCTACAGCAAAGTTTATTTGTGCATGAGTATGCGGATCAACATGTTTGATGTCTTAACTTGTTAGGGATACAAAGTTAGTCTGGTATGGAAAAGACAGAGAGCAACTATCTGAACTTTTACCCAAAAGCTCATAGTCTTCAGGAAATTTTAGAAACAAAGTTTTCGTTGGTATTGATGTACACTTGTGACGTGCACACATATTTTGCACACATTTCATATATCATAATACACAGATATATGAGCATATGGAAGTACTTGCCAAATTAACGTTTTCATAAAATTTTATTAACAACGCTGAAGATTATGAACTATTGACTATTGAGAGAGAGAGTATTTTTAAGCACAACAAAGCATATTTTTGATAATAGATTAAATTATCTTAGTTTTAGACGTCATATTCATGAAATACGCAACAAATGCAACCTAGATTCTCCATATTGGATGTTATCGAAAATCTTATTATTTATTGTTTTCAAGTAACACAATATTAAATTAACAGCCTGACAGAATGCTGGGGAAAGTAAAGGAGTATCAATCTGAACTTTACCCTGACGGTTTCATACGTAGCATCGACATAATACAGACATTTCCTTATTGATATAAGGAAAAATTTCATTATTAGTTTTCAATGGAATCGGTTTATGCCTGAAATTTCAGTAGAATTGCCACTCTGCATCCGCCTAATTAAGGAAATGATTAGCGCTCCTCATTCACGTAGCCAAGTTTATTTTACTGAAATTGAATCTGGAGAAGCTCAATGGGCTATTAAATGGGACAAACAAGTACTTAAATTAAGTAAATGCGTTATAATTATTGCTGAGTAATATTTGAGCATTTACTGGATTACGAATAGAACCGCTAAATGCATGTCCAGAAATCGCTTTTGCTTTTACCATTTACAGAAGCCTACTTTTGTAATACTGAATATTTGTGGCCTATATTAAATAGTTTAATATACGAATATTATTTTTGACACAACAGGCTATGGATACTGCTAAGCTTTTCGCGAACTATGTTCTCATCTTCAGAAAAACGTAGAAATGAATTCTTGCATGGTAGACAGTGTTGTTACAAAGGCTTTCCTGAAAAATAACGCTTTTGAGAAAAAACCTAACATTTTGCCCCAAAACCTAACAATCAGAAACAATGATATAGTAATGCTGTTTTCAATTGATGTAGCGGATGAATTAATAAAATTTATCATATAACTTTTAGAATTTTAGACCCCGAAGTAATTCGGCGGCGGCGGCGTGGCAGCTTCGGGGGTTACTTTGAACGGTTGCGGAACCTGTTATACAGTTCCACTTCATGTTGTATCATACTATATGTTCCAGTGCACTCGACTAAAATGTACTTTTTATGATTCATACACCTAGAGCGGAACTGTTTAACCGGTTCTCTAAAACATTCAGGAGCCAGGTCCAAGGTAGCACAATACATAAAGGAAACTGAAATATCGTTTTTGGAAAAACTAACCAAATTGTCAAACTAACAAGAAATAGGGAAACCTAACAAAAATGATGAAACCTAACTTCCTAATACATGTACCCAAAAAAAGTCCAAAATGTTAGGATCTTAACAACATTGGTAGACGATGTGAAGAACTAGGAAAATGAGAGACAAAAAAAAACGAAAACGGCCGAAATAAATTTTGTAGATTACTTCATATTGATGAAAGATTTTGGAGAAAATTTTGAAATCCAGGTCCAAATAGTTCTTCAAAACATAACTGACAATAAAACTTTGTGTTCTAAAGTTAAATATGCAAATTTTATTTTTGATTTAACAGGCTAAATTTTCAATTTTAATTTAAAAAGATTTCGCCTGTTATATCAAAACTAATATTCGTCTATTTAACCTTAGAACACAACGTTTTATTGTCAGTATATTAAATAATATACAGGGTGTTTTTGAACGGTCTGTACAAACTTGTAGGGGAGGTAGTATGGGTGATTCTAAGCAAAAAAAGTTCATAAGAACGTGGGTCCGCACCAAGATCAACAAGTTAATAACTCACTTTCTACAACATCTAGAATGATGAATTTTGATAAAACAACAGAGTACATAAAACTGTATGTACCATTAAAATTTGATCGAATTCCAACGAATAGTTTCCGAGTTACGCAGTCAAAATCTAACACGTGCTGGTTAGTACTCGCATATGAGCACGAGTTACGATGTTGAATGCGTAACTCTGAAACTACTGGTTGGAATTTGATCAAATTTTAACGGTACACACAGTTTTATGTACTGTTATTTTACCAAAATTCATCATTCTAGATATTACAGAACTTGAGTTATTAACTTGTTGATCTTGGTGGCGGCATTTTTATTTCTGTTCATATCTCAGTTATCATTCAAATTCGGACCCACGTTCATATGAACTTTTTTGCTTAAAATCACCCATACTACCTCCCGTCCAAGTTTGCACAGACCGATCAGATACACCCTGTATATATGCAACAACAATCTTAAGCATTCAGCGATTTAGAGCTGACGTTTACGTTTTAACTTAAATGAACTGTTACAGAAGATGGATATTTTAGAAACCCACACAACGACCTCCAACATAATAAGTTTCACACAAAACCATTCCTTCGCACTTTTACTGAGATCTAACGTTACCCCTAAATAACAAGTGGATAGTTGTCAATATAGGAGGTGTCTCCCCTGAAGTGAACCAATAGCCAATACAAAACTGACAGAGTATTTCAATGGAAGAACTATTGTACTTTTATGTGAAGGGTTTTAATCTGCCTTCCATTTTCAAAAAAAACGACACCATTTTCGAATATGGAAGTGGGCTTTGAAATGTGCAATGGAAACCCCTAGTTTTAATGCTGGCCTTAAGATGCTAGCTTACAGCGTAGCAGTCCGGATAACCAACTTTTTAGCGACGGATAACTCGGAATTTGCATAAGAAATTATACAGAAAGTATATGCTGCTAGTGCGTTAGCATTTCTTAAAGATTTATCTTCATTTTCCGTAAGTATTAATGAATCCTGAATTAGTATAAGCCTTGGTATACTAAAATACACATACCAAAATATCATATCGTTACTTTAGATTAATTCTACTTTCCACTTTCAATTTAAGTACTTTATTTTTTATTTTACTTTATATGAAATATGGAGGTTTTGCAATACATTTTTATTGATGAATCTTTATTTCACCAACCGGTTTTGCCATCTTTTTCGCGTTTTGTCATGGGATGGAATAAATAGATGCTAAATATTTTTGAAAATGAATAACAATATCTTATAAAATCTTGTAAACATTCCAAGAAGGAGCTAAATATTCGAGAATTTAAAGTCTGTCCAACGGAAACTCATTTAATTTTTTCCAAAGTAATGTCTATTATATTGCTCAACGTGGTACAATTATTGAGTGATTGAGTTATTGAGCCTCGACAAAGCGATTTCACGTGCGCATGCCCATTTCAACAATGATTAAAAGATGAACACAAAGTAAGAGACGAATCGATTGTTATATGGCATGCTGTTATCTTGGCATTCTTTACAGTCACTGTTTTAGCACGTGCATTTGACTTGAATGGTTCCACGAAAAACCCTGAAAACTTGATACATAAACCGAGCTAAGACCTTAATGGTCATATTTCTGATTATATAATTTGAAAAGGTTAATCCGGTTTCAAGTTATTGTGCAAACGCTAGACGGCCTGATAAACGTACAGACCAAGCGTGCATTCATCTCGAAATTTCCTGATAGTTATAAAGAACATATCGCATCGTTTAATAAAAAAAAAAAAAAAAAAAACCATATACGCGAAACAACTATTGGAATCTGGGCATCACGCATCGAAGTACAAGGCACCATGACCGTTCTCCAAACTGCCAAGGATCCCTTCAAAATAGTGTCCTCGAAAGCATCGAAATCTTCAAAGCTGTTTCATCGAATCCAAAAAAAATTTAAATATATAAACTAATTTCGATATATTCCAATCTTATGTTTTTTTAGTATGATTTTCTATAGCGTAATATTTGTTTAATTTTATAATCATTTATAATTTATAATTTTGCATTTATATTTTATATATCTACGATTTAAGTTATGACCTTAAATTAACAAGAATAGTTTATCGCTGAATGCTTCAAAATCTTATCCTACTACCTTTTCCCGAAAGACTGTTAACTGCATTTATAGATACCGGTTAGTTGACCAGGTTTAAGAACATCGTGACAAAGTCAAGGATCTGGGATCGCTTTTCAGTCTACTCTTTCGTTTTCTTCGCAGTTGCAGGATTTAACTTTTGACCTAAGAAAAAGGATTGGGATTCTGTAAAGACTTACCAATTTCTTTATCAGGCCCCAAACTTTTGACATTATATCGTTCAATAATAACTCCGAAATTGATATACGGTCTATGGATTTGGTTTCCCGGTCCAATTCGGAGTTTTCGTTATTTGCATTCGAAAATTGAGAGGTTTAGGAAGTTTTTATATAACAAATTACTTTGTGACGAAACCTTAAAGGCCAACTCCAGCAAATCATATGTGATTCCCTTTACTAACAATCCTAATCGCATGTTTAATAGACGACTCTGAACTCCACGAATCCTATAATATTTTGGGATTCGTATCCCGGTCTCAAAAAGGAGCCCACAGGCGTTAATTTTTATAGGAAAGGGACGTACCCAACTAATTAACAGTGATCCAGCTTTTAAGTTAATTCAATCTTATAAATTATAAGAGTAACAGAACTTTACGGAATATTGACATCTTTCATGACTCCCGTATACCTACCTCTCTGTAATGTCGCCTCTTTTTAGGCTTCGCTTTGCTTTTTATTTTTCTCTTTTAAACCGGTTGGTGAAATAAAGATTTATCAATAAAAATATATTGCAAAGCCTCCGCATTTAATATATCTAACAGCGATAGAAAGACCTCGAACAATACATTTCACTTTATTTTATTTTGTTATTTTAACTTTATAAAGAAAATTTTTACTGAAATTACTTAATATTATAACACATTACTCCTTCTACTTAAACATATAATATCACCAATATATTTCGGAACCAAATGCAAGAATGTCTTCCAACCAAATTAAAAGATAAACCAAGAGTGGTATATAGGCCCAATTTCAGAAATTGTGAATGAAATTGTGTAAAGTATGATGAAAAGGCCCTTTTGAAAATAAGGCAGAAAGAGCACAGAAGATGGCTTAATTACGGAGAGGCAAATAGCACTAACGAAATAACGCATTCTTGAAAGTACAGTCGAACCTTGATAAGTGGATAGCGCCGGACTAGGAAGAAAGTATCCAGTTTAGTACATTTCTCAACACTAACTGATTTAAACAGTGTCTAATATTTATTTTTACCGTATGTACGGTATTGAAGGATTGAGATATAAAAGAATTTGGAGTAATCAATCAAAAAATTTAAATAAGAATTTACAATATGTAAGAATTAAAATTATAATTAATAAATAAATTAAATTCAAATAATTAAATTTTTAAAATTATAATAAATCAGAAAAAAATTACATTTTTACAAATTTGGAAAATAATCTGTAATAGGTGATTGGACAGAATTTTTTCTGGGGAGCTCAAAAATAGTTGCTTTTAAGTTATTATAAGATGAACATCCATTACTTTTCAAATATCGATTTCATTGTTTATGAAAAGAATGGTACAGGGTAAGAATCAAGAAATTCAGGAACAAAGAAATCATGTGTGTAATCTTCCATTGACGTACACGTGTCATATGTAGAAGAAACTTCCATAAATCGGGCATGTCGATAACAATTTGCAATAGTGTTCGACCTGACTTTGGTCCAGGCTTGTTTAACCATATGCAATGCTTTCAAACGACAATTTTCTTGTTGAATATGCAGTACATTCTTCATTTTCTTCATCAATGGCAGCAATTGCATATTGAAAACAGTGACCGACAGTGTTTTTTGAAATATGCAATAACTCCTTGATCCATTGCAACAAATTTTAAGCATAGAAATATATGTGCTTAAGCGATTTATTCACTTATTCATTTTTCACTTAAGCGAACTTAACATACATTGAATTCAGCTAAATAAAAACTGGATTCTACACTCCAAAGCAGATTATCAACTTATCAGGTATCGACTTAAAGAGGTTCGAATGTAACACTAAGGAAGACAATATGATGGAAGCTCCCCACAAAAAGTACAAGAGATGGCCACAATCGCTAGAATTCTTATATGACGCTTTCCCTTACCTTAATTCATTTTTATGATTATTTCTTCATTGGCCTAATTTATGTTTCTGTTTGCTTTGATTAATCATTTTCCTACACTTTCAATTAACTCACCAGCAGGATTATCTGGATGATACAAATGTTATTGCAATCAATATTAAACTAACTTTTCGACAAGCTAGAGAGCTGAAACTTTGTACACATATGCCTTCAGTGCCGTAAAATACATGTTAACCGGGCAATACATACGAGAAACATTTTAGTTCTTTTCCAGGCCAAAAATTATCGCAAGTTACAGATAAACAATTATTCAAGTTTGTTTAATGCTTTTACATTTTCTGAATACACTTATTCTCTGTATTAATGTTAAAAAAAGTTTCTTGCTTCTAAGCATTCAAGCGTAAAGCATTTGACTTTGCTAAATCTGATGAATTTTCTCGTGCTTTCCATTAAATGCTTTGTTCTTTTCTTAAACTCGATTAATTTTCATAAATTATGAATTTGGACGAAATTTCCTTTTCACGGGTTTTAAAAAGGATTACTGCTTGATGGAAATTCGACACAGTTTACACAAGAGAAGTGGACCTGAACCTCTGTTTGACCATGCGCTAACTTAACTCTAAAATGTATCACTAAAGTAACTGTTGCTAATCTCACGATAACCACAGAACCTTAGTAAACATTTATCCAACTAAGTAATTTATATCATCATTTCTCGTCATAATTTGATAAACAAACACAAATCAACATTTTAATAATATCCAGATTATTAGAAGTAGTGGTCATAAACTACATTCGGTTTAAATATGAAATAAACACATACTTAAGTGTTACATTTTATTAATTTGACACGTTGAAATAAAATGGTTGATTCCATCTTAGAGCAGATAACGAAATATTACTTTTAAATTTATAATAAACTAGCTAATTATTTGATGAAATTTTCGATTACCCGAATTTGAATATAAGTACGAACACAAAAAATCCTTAGAATCAATATAGTAAATATTCACTTTGGAAAAACGAAAGAATTCTTTAAAATGCTCGTACTGGAATTTTGTGTACTATTGGGTTTGGCCAGGAAAATTCAACATTTGCAGCCTTAACTTTTTAGAATAACAAAGAAGGGCTATGAGCAATGAATTATCTGTCTATATTAAAAATACTTCATAGATGGATTGAGAAGTTAAGGAACTCTGTTTACAGCCCCATCAACATCCCTCTTCAATATGTACATGTTCCAATAGAGTTGTATTCAGCTACAGTGCCTGGAATCATATCCTGAATGTGGTTGTTCATATTGACAGTGTCAGGTTTAGAACGTTTGATCCGTTCAAGATTGATCCGTTTGATCCGTTATTCTTGCCAAAAGCACTCCATGCTGTTCTAATTCGTCTGTTAACTTCATTCAGAAATGTTACCATCCATGGTAATTTCTTATCCCAGGTAAATGTAGCTCTGTATGTCTTCAATCACAATGCTGCCTGCCATGACCTTCTGTTTTGGAGCAAATGCATTGAATATAACGTTTGTCTTCTGTGTGTTCAGTTTCAGTCCTACACGCCGGCTAGCCTCTGCTAGTTCTTGTAACATTTCCTCCAATTCCGAAGGACTATTACTAGTGAGAACGATGTCATCGGCAAAGCGAAGGTGGTTAAGGAATTCACCGTTTATTTTAAGTCCTTTTTTGACCAGTTCAGTTCCTTGATAACTTCCTCTAAAACTGCTGTGAAGAGTTTTGGTGAGATGGCGTCTCCTTGTCTTACTCCTTTTCCAAGGTTGATCCTTGCTTTTACTTTATCCAAACGAATGGTAGCAGTCGCCTTACAAAATATCTTCTGGAGAATACTAATATAGCTTCCGGCTATTCCCATTCTTTCCAGAGCTTTCACTACAGCGTGTGTGAACACAGAGTCGAAAGCTTTCTCAAAGTCGATGAAGGCAAAGCAAAGTAGCACTTCATATTCGTTGTGGCGTTCGATAAGTTCTCTAATAACTTGAATGTGGTCGATCGTGTTATATCCACTTCGAAAGCCCGCTTGTTCTCTTGGAAAGTTTTGGTTTAGTACTACGCAAATCGCCAGAGAGCGCCACTGAAAAAAAACTCACGCTCGACGCATAGGAGTGTCCCATCCATATTTTTTTCATCCATGGTTCAATCCACGGTTCTTGTGTCTCATGCCTCTTTTTTCTACATTCATCTTTTATAATTATAGTTATGAAATCGTTTATAGAAAGAAATTCCAGTAGAAAAGCTAATTTTATACTGTTTTCCAGCTTTTTTTAGGCTTTTCCAGGAATTGAAGGCCGTCTATGTATCGTGGTTAACGGAAAGATTTTTCAAATGGTTCACATGGTTCATGTTCTAATGGTTAGAAACGATCGCGATTATTATTGACTTGAGTTATTGAGCCTCGACAAAGCGATTCCACGTGCGCATGCCTTTGTGAAAATGCTTAAAAGATGACCAGAAAGTAACAGTGTATTCATTCTTGACGAATCGATTGTTATATGACATGCCATCATCTTAGTAGTCTTTACAGTCAATGTTTTAGCACGTGAATTCGACTTGAAGGGGTCCACGAAATAGCCTAAAAAGTTGATATAGCCGAACTAAGACCTTGATGGTCATATTTCTGAAAACAGAATTTTAAAAAAACTTAATCCGTTTTCAAGTTATCGTGAAAACGGGGAACTGCCGGATAAACGTACACACCAAGCGTGCATTCTTATAAGTAGCTTATTGCTAAAGCTCCTAATAAAAATGATATGAAAGACACTTTTCAGGTCCACAGTAGTCACAATTTTGGGGTGTACATGAGGTTCAATCTCAGTTGATACATGGTTAGAAGAAAGTTGTAGTTATTAGGAGCTTCATCAAAAAGCTATTTATAAGAAAGGACGCTTAGTCTGTTCCTTTATCCGACCGTCCGCCATTTGCATGATAACAGGAAACCTAATTAATTTTTTCAACTTCGGTTTTCAGAAGTATGACCAGGAAGGTCTTATCTCGGCTGTATCAACTTTTCAGGATTTTTCGTGGACTCCTTCAAATCTAATTCACGTACTAAAACAGTAACCGTAAAGAGTCGTAACCACCGAGAGAGAGAGCCTCTGCGATGAAAAATAATACATTGTTACATCATCATAGTTAGGGAAAATTTATGGCTTATTATTGGTAGAAATACGAAAAACAATGCCTATTTTTGATGATGTAATAATATATTACGTTTCATCGCAGAGGCCTCCTCTCTCGGTGGTTACGAAAGAGTACATTGATAATGGCATGTCATATAACAATCGATTCGTCAAGAATAAATACACTGTCATTTTCTGCTTATCTTTTAAGCATTGTTGACATGGGCACTCGCACGTGACGATCGTTTTGTCGCAGCTACAGCTCCTTCTTGGAATGTTTGCAAGAATTTACTGGATAACGAATTAATACCGTCCTAAATCACAATGCCTGCATTGGAAAGAGCACAAGGTAGCCCGAAGTGAGTCATACAAAGAATGAACCTTCAAATGACGCAGCACATAAGGCTTATACAAAGTTTACAGAATTATAAAGCTATCACGTGACAATCAAGCATACAGAGCTATCTTCATACTCTACAGAATGAGCCAGAATATTGATGGACTATTCATGGACAATACAGTAAGGTACACATGACGAGGTTTTAATCAATTTTTTGATCAAATTTTCTATCTTTTGAGAGGTTTTAATCAATTTTTTTAAAGACACCAATGCAGACGAATTATTTGAAGAACACCTGCATGTGTATCCTTCATTCCTCTAATCAATTATGATCTAAAAAGCTTTTGCACGTACAATACGCGAAGTAGAATAGAAATAAACGCAGCCGATTTCTAATCATTTCCAGATTACTTGCAGACGTACGCCCCATTTTAAAATTTTTCAGTGGCATCGTCCGCATCGCTAACTTGTCTAAGCGCACACAATTTTTTCAAGAAGATCCAAGTGACCGTCGATCATTTAAAGTGAAGAAACTGAGGCAGACGATTTCGTATCATAATTTTCAAGAAGCTGAAGCACTCCAAGACCCCCCTATGAGAGGGACGGACTGCAGCCCTGCCCTAATTGAGAGCCCTTTCACTCTCTAACTTGCAATCCGGATGTGGTGGTGGTGACACGAGCGCCCTCAACCCACTCCTCCATTACTCTTCATTAGAAAACCCAACGACTCTCTCCTTCATTCATCAAAAAAAAAAAAGAAATAGCGCGCTTTTTTAACTGCCGCGTGCCTTATGAACATGTATAATGAAGTTAATGAAGTCTGCGGCGGGAAAGGAAACCTAACTTCTTAATTAACTCCGCTCCATAGGGGGCGCTGCCCAGTGACAAGTAGCTCCGCGTTCTTCTCGTTTTATGGACGACGACAATGTGACTTTTATCTTCTGCTTGCCTTCAGAGAAGGCGTCTGCTTCGGGGAGTGGTCTCTTGAATTTAAAACGAGCTTTTAACCCTAAATAATATCTCTCTGTATTCGCAAAGCTTGAAAAGAAGCTCCAGGTTCTTCAATGAACTCAACGAAAGCAGAAGACAAGTAAGAAAATGGTAAAAAACTGTTTTATGCTAACCTAATCAATTAAGTTGTTCAATTTCTAAAACAAACGGAGACTAAAGAGAGAGTACGTCTGCAACTGTTCTTTAAATGGTAGAAAAGAGTTCGTTTCAACGAAATGATAAAGATCGTCTGCGTACTTCTTCAAGTCAACGAAAAGCGTCTGCGTTCATTTATATCAAAGTCCAGTTCAAGTAATCGCAGACGACAGCGTTTTCTAAGATTAGCCTGCTACTGTAATTGAAATGATTACATATCATCAAATAGAATATCGTCTGCGTGTATTTCTTCAGTTAAATGAACACTACACCTGCAACTGTTCTTGAAATGATTAGAAATCGCCTGCGTCTGTATCTTCAATGAAATGACCCTAAATGCCCGCAGACGAAATTATACATTCTGCTACAGTTCTTCAATCGTCTGCTCGCATATAATAGAAATCGTGTGCATCCATGCATATTCACGACCTCTAGATTGGGAATACGCCTGCAGTTGCTCGAAAAATGATTGAAAATCGCCTGTATTCATTTTCCCAGCTCTATTTTCAGTCGTTTGAAGAGCACTGCAGATGATTCTTAATCATTTGATGAAAACTGCAGACGATTTTCAATCATCTGAGTAATACTGCAGGCGAGATTTCATCAAAAGAAAGCTGCATGCGATTTTCAATCATTTAAAGAAAGCTACAGAAGATTTTTGATCCTCTCAAGAAAACTGCCTACGAGGTTTAATCAATTAAGAACAGTGCATGCGATTTTCAAACATTTGAAAAACAATGCAGACAAGTTTTAATCATTAGATGAAAACTGCATGCTATTTTCAGGCAATTGAAAGACAATGTAGAACAGTTTTAATCATTTGAAAAAGACTGCACGCCATTTTCAAACATTTGAAGAACACTGCAGACGATTTCAAATCTTCTGACGATGATTGCAGACGTGTTTTAATCAACTGATAAAAGCTAAATGCAATTTTTAATCATTTGAAGGAAACTGTAGGCGGTGTTTCTATCACTTGATGAAAACTGCATGCCATTTTTAGACATTTGATTAGCAATGCAGACGATTTTCACTTTTCTGAAGATGACTGCAGACGTGTTTAATCATTTGAGGAAGATGACAGTAGATTTTTAATCATTCGAAGAAGACTGCAGAAGATTTTTGATCATTTGAGGGCAATTGCAGAAGGTTTTTAATCATTTGAAGAAGACTGCAGGCGATATTTTAATCATTTGATGAAACTGCATACCATTTCCAAACTTTTGAAGGACAATGACGTGTTTTAATCATTTGAAGAAGACTGCAGAAGACTTTCTATACTCTGAGGAAAACTGCATGCCATCTTCTGACATTTAAAGGACAATGCAGACGAGTTTTAATCATTTGAAGAAGACTGCAGAAGATCTTAAATCATTTGATGAAGACTGCATGCTATTTTCAAAAATTGGAAGAACAATACAGGCGATTTTCAAACTTCTGAAGATGACTACAGAAGATTTTAATCATCTGATGAAAACTGCATGCCATTTTCAAATACTTAAAGGACAATGCAGACATGTTTTAACCATTTTTAGAAGACTGCAGAAGATTTTTAATGACTTGAAGAAGACTGCATGCCATTTTCAAACATTTGAAGAACAATGCAGGCGATTTTCAAATTTCTGAAATGAACTGCAGAAGACTTTTAATCACTTGATGAAAAGTGCATTCAATTTTCAATCATTTTAAGAAGATTGCAGAAGATTTTAAATCATTTGAAAAAGACTGCAGACGATGTTTTAATTCTTTCAAGAAAACAGCATGCCATTTCCAAACAGTTGAAGAACGGTGAAGGTGATTTTTAACCAGCTGAGGAAAACTGCATACGATTAACATTGCAGACGATATTTAATCATTTGTTGAAAAGTGCATGAGATTTTCAAACATTTTAAGAGCAATGCAGACGATTTTCAATCATTTGAAGAATACGGCATACGATTTTCGGTCATTTATAAGACAGTGCATACATTTTTAATCAATTGATGAAAATTGCATGCGATTTTCTATCATTTGAAGGACAATGCAGACGATCTTCTGTCATTTGACGAAAACTGCAGACGATTTTTAGCCATTTGAAGAGCACTGCAAACAATGTTTTTAATGATTAAAAGAAGAATGCAGTCGATTATTAATCACTTCAAGTATTGTGTAAGGTTTACACTGTTAGCTATACGATTTTCAATCATTTGAAGAACAAGGCAGGCGATTTTTATTCATTTAATGAAAACTGCATGCGTTTTTTTAACCATCAGATATCTCTATGCATAGATCGTTAGGAGTATATGATATCGTCTGCGACTGATTTATTCATTTGTTTTGTTTCCGATTAAAAAGACCCAAACGCAAACGATTACTGAATTCGTCTGCAACCAACTTTAACCTAAACTACTTTCCTATGAGTTAATGCAGATTTCAATCATTTGACCGCAAATCGTCTGCTTTAAATCAAAAATTCCTTCAGTTCAAAAGAACAAAACTGAAGTCGTCGGCGACCTCCTCCATTCCTTCTCTCGCCTGCGTGCGCTTCCTTCAGCATAACTCACTCACCACCCCGCGTTCCTTATGCCACCAACTTGTCACGTCGTCTGCGAGGACATCCACAACTGGCAATAATTTACTCCTTCTTAATCATTTTTTATACGCGTCGTATAACTCACGCGCAGCATTCACGCGCTGCTTACGAGTTGCCAAAATAAATATCTCAACGGCGACACATCCCTTAATGACCACGCAGACGATCCGAGTGGCGCTGGCCTACAACAAAGCTTAAATCAAGTGGGGGTTGTGACGGAGGGGTAGTATGCTGGAGGCGGTTCTTCCAATTTGCCCCCCTTTAAAGGGACATAATGGATGTTTAGGGGATAATAGGGTAACCCTAACGTCTGCTTCGTTAGTCCGATTGGCCCAGACCGCTAGGGTGTCGTTTGGTAATCGATTTTGATCAATTTGATCAAATTTCGTTAAACTGTCTTCTGCTTAATTGATCAAACTACCATTTTGGGATAAATTTTGATCACTTTTGATCAATTTTTTTAAACTGTGTTTTGCTTAATTGATCAAACGCCATTTTGTAATCGATTTTGATCAACTTTTCGATCCAATTGATTAAATCAATCCGACCATCTACTTCCGACCATTCTCGTTCCTAAAGCAGGCATTGTACCTTATCATATACACAACCCTAATGGAGATAGTCATACGTACTAACTGATGAAGAATCAAATGCGTACATATAGTAATCCAAACCGGAACCGGAACTATTTATATGCCAGGGCTGGAGTTCATTTTGAT
Organism: Rhysida immarginata; assembly: GCA_023313115.1. Taxonomy (NCBI): domain Eukaryota; kingdom Metazoa; phylum Arthropoda; class Chilopoda; order Scolopendromorpha; family Scolopendridae; genus Rhysida; species Rhysida immarginata. The sequence continues at coordinate 766,804 of JAHWFO010001731.1, read as the reverse complement.
AAGCGGGCAGCAGAGCTTAATTCAACTCAAAAAAGGTTCTAAAATACGGTGTACTCTATAATCCTGGAATTTTTGCCATTTACGCAGAAGATAAGGCTTATACAAAGTTTACAGAAGTATAAAGCTGTCACGTGACAATGATGGATGCAAGCTATCCTCATAACTTTCAGAATGAGCCGGAATATTGATGGACCATTCATGAACAATACAGTAACCTATAAAAGATGAGCTTTTAATCAGTTTTTTGATCAATCATACAAAGACGTCAATGCAGACGGGTTCTTGAAGAACACCTGCACATGTAACCTTCATTCTATTGTAATCAATAATGCTCTAATATGCTTTTGCACGTACAATACGCGAAGTAGAATAGGAATAAACGCAGCCGATTTCTAATCATTTCGAGATTACTCGCACACGTATGCTTCATTTTAAAATTTTTCAGTGACATCGTCTACGTCGTTTCATTGTCTAAGGGCACACAATTTTTCCTGAAGATCCAAGTGACTGTCAATTATTTAAACTGAAGAAACTGAGGCAGACGATATCGTAGCATACGATAATTTCATGCGAATCAATCATTTACATTAAGATAATGCGTTAGATGTTAGGCTTAAAGCTATTAGGATAAGGATAAGGACTCACCTGTGATCCCTGAGATGATCATGTCGTCTGAACGCCTTGCCACAGATGTCGCAGGTGTAAGGCCTCTCGTCCGTGTGCGTCCTCTCGTGGATCAACAAGTTGTATGACTTGGTGAATCGCCGCTGACAGAAGCGGCAGATGAACTCCTTCTTGGGGCGCGAGGCACGAGGCCCTCGCACGAGCCGTCGGTCGAGCGCGACGGCAGCGGCAGCAGCAGCAGCGGCGCCGTATAAAGGCGTGAGAACGAGCGGGAAAGCGTGACTGGTGATCATGGGCGCGGCATCAGCTCTGTTCTCGCGGGCGCTCTCAGGCCTGGTGCCGCCTTCCTCCTCGCAGGCCGACTCGGCGAGATGGGCGAAGTCGAACTTCTTCTTTGGTTTGGCGACCACGTTTGGAGGCGGCGGTGGGTGGAGGCGCACGTACGGCGGTGGCGGGTGGGTGGTAGCCGCGAACGGATGCACGTGGTGGTGGTGCACATGGTGGTGGGCCGGCAGGACGGCGCTGAAGGCGGACGAGGGCACGGGAACGGCGCTGGTGTTGAACGGGAGCACGGTGAGCGGTTCCAGCGCTGCGGTCGTCGGAGGGCGGAAGCCGGTCACCTGCGCCTGCGGAGCCCACGGCAGGACGGGGCAACTTTGCGTCGTCGGCGTCAGGGGAGGCGTCAACGGGGAACGATCCGACTCCTTGCGTGAATCTAAACACAATAAACAAAAACATCAATCATTAAAGTATCATCTACTTTACTACAACAACTTCACAATAACAAGAACTAAATTAATGAATTACACTTGCGCAATACAAGCTTACGTAATCAACACCAAACGAAACCGTCTGTAAGTTGACACCCGACAGCTCAAAAAAATTACTAAACAAATGCGCGTGAACTTGCAACACTTCCGGTTCTATCCTACTGCCAATAACCTTACACTCAACCGTAAAATCGTTTAGAAAGGAAGCAGAAGACGAGGATATGACGTCCAAAGAGATTATGCGAGAATCATCACCGGTATATGCTGTCTTCCTTCTCTACAGATTCTCTTCTTTTCTTTCCACCACATTTCAAAGCCAGACTCCTGCTACGAGATTCTACGAGAATCATCATCAGCCACTAGCCCAGCAAGACTCAATAGCCACTTCTATTACCAGATTCAAAAACAGCCTGCCTACTGGATTGGACTACTTTCCTTCTAGTTCTGCCAGACTCCATAGCCATCCTCCATAGAGAATTTTCACTGGCCTGTCTAATAGATCCTTCTGCGTTCCTTCAGCCTGGCCAGTCTATTAGCTTCTACAGCCTGGCTTCTGCTCCCGCCAGACTTCATAGCCAGCCTCCTGCCGCAGGTACTACGAGAATCATCACTAGCCTTTCTACTACACTTTAGACTCTATAGCCACCTCTGCAATGAGAATCATCACTGATCTGTCTACTAGATTGTACTGCCTTTCTTCCACTTCCGGTAGATTTTATAGCCACTCTCCTGCCATGAGATTCCACAAGATTCACAAACCTCTACTACATTCTAGCCCCTGCTAGACTCTATAGCCAGCTTCTTGCCACGACATTTTACGAGAACTATCACCAACCTCTCTATTAGAATCTCTTGTTTTCTTGTCACCAGACTGCATATTCAGTCTCCTGCCACGAGATTCAACGAGAATTGCCATTCTACTAAATTCTAGATCCTGTTAGACTCCGTAGTCAGTCTCCTGCCACGAGATTCCACGAGATTCACAAATCTATCTACTACATTCTAGCCCCCGCTAGATTAGAGCCAGCCTCTTGCCACAGGATTCTACGAGAATTACCATCGTACTATCTACTATATTCTAGTTCTTGTTAGACTCCATAGTCAGTCTCCTACTACGAGATTCTACGAAAATTATCATTGACCTGTCTACTAGATCCTTCTGCGTTTCTTCAGCCTGGTTTCCGCCCCCGCCAGACTTCACAGACAGCCTCCTGCCGCAGATTCTATAATAATCATCACTAGCCTGTCTAGTAGATTCTAGACTTTATAGCCAGCTCTGCTATGAGAATCATCACTGCTTAATAGATTCTAACAATTCCTTTTAGGCTTATATCAAGATCTAAAACTCAGCCTTTAGTCTCTATCGTTTGGCTTACGCTAATGAATCATGCAAGGCAAGATAAAAAAAAATGAATACAAAGTAGTCATTTAGAGCCATTTTCTAGGTTTTACATAGAAGCAGCTGAGTTTGTTCGAATCATGAGTCTGTTTAGTTAATCTCATGAAACTCCCGTGACTCACCAATCATCATTATTATTATTATTATTTATTGTTGTTTTGATTATTATTATAATACAGTCCCCTTTTACTCCGTAGCTCTGAGCGCCCTCAGGCGCACGACGACGAAAGCATTGGCCGCCGGCAAAGTCAGAAGACCGTGTCCACACAAGCAGAAGAAGAAGAGAAAGGAAGCAGAAGATGAAAAAAACATTCGAAAATATTCAGGGCTCTACAAAGGCGAGCGTTTTAGCATTTTTTTTTAATTTTCTTGTTCTGCAACCGATACAGTAATAATAATAATAATGATAACTGAAGAGAATTCCAGGTGGCGTTAGCGGGAGGGAGGTAAACAAATTGGCGGGAAAAAAAAACTGAAGAAGCTGAAAATTGATGAGACACCTGTGAAAGCAGCAGATTTTAGCACGAGAGTTTTTTTTATCAAATTGAAAGTATGAAAAATTGATCAAACTGACAAAGCAGGCGATGTTTTAAAAGGAATTTCGAGTTTCCCTAAACATGTACAATTGTAAGAAGTGTTAATTGCGCGTGCGAACGTACAAAAACAAAAAATCCTGTACAGAAATTGATCAAAAAATTGATTAAAACTCAAAGCAGACGAAACTTCATATGAACTGAAATGATTTTCGTCAAACGATAATGTACGAAGTGTTGTCTACGCCTTGGTTGTTTGATTTGAGCGTGCGAGCATATGAAATATGATTTGTGCATGCAATAGTGCATACGAAGTTTCATTTAGCATACAATAATAGGTAAGCAGTGTCATTTACCATAGTACTACGAAGTACTCGTACGAATCTTCAATTGCAATAGTTCTACGAAGCGTACGAAGTTTCATTTGCAACAGTACTAGAAACTGTCATTAATATTACCAAGTGTACCTACGAAGTTTCATTTGAACATGCAATAGTACTACGACATGTGCGTACAATAGCATGCACGAAGTTTCATTTCAGCATATAACAGTACGTATGAAATGTCATTTGTACAAACAATAGTAGTACATAGTTCCATTTACATTAGTACTAAGAGATATCAATAGTGCTACGAAGTGTACGAACGAAGTATCATTTGAAATAGTATTTACAAAGTGTACATAGCAAGTATCATTTGCGAATATAATAATACGTATGAAATTTCATTTGCAATAGTACGTACTACAAAGTGTTAATGGTACTATGAAGGCCGGTGGCACGAATGGTACTATGATGGTTGGGGGAGACCGTGGCCTGGTGGGCTTTCACTGAACACAACTTCTGTGAAGTTAAGCTAAATCAGGCACGGCTAGTCACCATCCGTGATAGCCAATCTTCACCCCCCCCCCCCCC
>JAHWFO010001731.1:728991-762464 GCA_023313115.1 Rhysida immarginata | reverse complement strand
CCCCCCCGGCTGCTGCAACCATCATACAGCAGTCGTGAATCCAGATCCATCCAGGGACCCAAGTCGTCGGCCTCTGGCCATACAAGCCCTGGATGGACGTATTGGATCCCAATTAATTAATAAATAAATAAAAAAAAAAGTGTACGCACGAATGAAGTTTCGTGCACATACAATAGTACGAATGAAGTTTCGTTTGCAATAGTACTAGGAACTGCCCATAATAGTACCAAGTGTACCTACGAAGTTTCATTTGAGCATACAATAGCATGTACGAAGCTTCGTTTGGCCATATGAAGTTCCATTTGCGCGTGCAATTATACATAAGTTCTATTTGCGCATGCAATTGTACTATGAAATGTGCGTACGAGGTTTCATTTGAGCAGATATAACAGTTCCATTTCTATTTTCATAACTATTTCAGTACGTATGAAACTTGAAATAGGAGTACAAAGTACCATATCCGAAACTGTCATAGAAAACCACTCTACTAAGAAATTGATCAAAAAATTGATTAAAACATCGAAGCAGACGAAAACTTTGATCAAAAATTGATAGAAACGCAGAAGATTTCGATCAAATATTCACTCGTCTTTTGGTTTCGTTCAATTATTCTATGAAAATTGGTTAAGAATCGTTTGCTGATTGTTCATTTCTTCAACTCATCTTCTGCTATCGTTGACACTTTATTAATTGCAGACGATCAATTGATAATTTTTTCCTTCTGCTCAAGCGTTGTTTTCTTCTTCAATTTTAATGGGGGAAAAATGAAAAAAAAAAAAGACTGATTGTCCTGAACGCGGGAAAATGGAATGATCGGCTGCTCGGAGTTCGTCAGTCGATCGCCTGCAGTGATTTCACATAAGACGCGCAGTCTAGTTGGGACGCCACTTTTGAGAGGAATTTCCACCGGTTCCACGAGCAGAGGGTTCCGCCGGAAGCCAAAGGGACGCTCTGATTTAAGAGCTCGAATTGGATGGAATTCCGATCTCCAGTTTTTTTATCACTCGAGGCGACATTTTTTTTTTTTACTCCTCCTGCTGACAAAGTTTTTTATTTTTTTACTGTGTTGTAGCAGAATATTTTTCCTTAAACATTTTGAGCCACCTGTGCATGTGTTTGCGGGTTCAGGGGAGAAGTGGAATTTGATATGGTTTGGGAGGGGAGTCGACCGGAGGGTAGCCGCGCTATTGTCGTCTGCTATTCGAGTGGGAATGGAAGAAAGACTGTTTTGATAGCAGGCGATTTACTCTTGAGCAGCCGATAGTGCTCGAGTGCGAATGATAACAGGCGGAGCGCGCAGCCGATAGTTGATACTCCCGCACCAGCAAATGTTACTGGCTCTTTGCCGCATATAAATAGCACATCATACGTATAATTGCACGTGCGTTTGTTAAGCAAAATATTGATTGAAATTTCTAAAATGTTTGGTCAAAAAATACAAATAGTTGCATAAGACTAAAAGGTTTGATCAAAAATTCATGCAAAATGCAGAAGATTTAGATAAAAAAATTGAAGGAGCTCATAAGACAAAGTGTGATCAAAAATTGAAAGAAACCCAAAAGATTTTGAAACAAAAAATGGTCAAAGAGTTGCTTGCTTAAGACTGAAAATTCTGATCAGAAATTCATAAAAACGCAGAAGATTTTGATCAAAAAAATTTCAAAAAGATTCGCGATAAGACTGAAAATGTTATTCAAATATTAAAAAAAAACGCGGATTTTGTGCAGAGAAAAATGTTCATAGAGCTGCTTAAGACTGAAAATTTTGATCAATATTTCACAGAAACGCAAAAGATTTTGATCAAGAATTCCAGGAGCTGCATAAGACTGAAAAAATTGATCAAATGTTCGTAAATACGCAGAAGATTTTGAAGTAAAAAAATTTAAAGAGCTACGGAAGACTGAACATTTTGATCAAAAAATCATAGAAACGCAGAAGATTTTGATCAAAAAAGTTAGGAGCTCCGAAAAGACTGAAAATTTTGATCAAAAATTCGTAAAAACGCAGAAGATTTTGATGAAAAATCCATAAAACGCAGACGATTTTGATGAAAAATTCATAAAATGTAGAAGATTTTGATGAAAAATTCATATAAACGCAAAAGATTTTGATCAAGAATTTCAGAAACTGCACAAGACTGAAAATTTTGATCAAAAAAAAATCATAAAAACGCATAAGATTTTTATCAAAAGTTTCAAGGAGCTGCGAAAACACTGAAAATTTTGATCAAAAACTCGTAAAAACGCAGAATATTTTGATGAAAAATTCATATAAACGCAAAAGAGTTTGACCAAGAGTTCCAGGAGCTGCATAAGACTGAAAAATTTGATCAAACGTTCATAAATACGCAGAAGAGTTTGGTCAAAAAAGTTCAAGAAGCTGCATAAATACGCAGAAGATTTTGATAAAAAAAAGTCCAAGATTTGCAGAAGATTGAAAAATCTGATCAAAAATTCATAAAAGCGCAGAAGATTTGATCGAAAGAGTTGCATAAGATGGAAAATATTGATCAAAAGTTCATAAATACGCATAAAATCTTGATAAAAAAAAAAATCAAAGATTTGCAGAAGACTGTAAGTTTTGATTAAATATTCATAGAAATACAGAACATTTTGTTGATAAAAAAATTCAAGGAGCTACATAAGATTGAAAATTATGATCAAAAGTTCATAGAAACGCAGAAGATTTTGTTCAAGAAATTGAAAGATCTGCAAGAAACTGAAAATTCTGACCAAAAACTTCATAGAAATTCAGAAGATTTTGATCAAAAAATACAAGGAGTTGCAGAAGAGTGAAAAATTGGATTATAATTTTCTGTCATGCGCAGCTCCTCGAACTTTTTTTAATCAAAAATTTCAGGCTTATGCAACTCTTAGAATTTTTTTTGGATCAAAATCACCTGCGTTCTATGAATTTTTGATTAATATTTTCAGTCTTATGCTCCTTGAAATTTTTTGATCAAAACCTTCTGCTTTTCTACCAATTTTTGATCAATTTTTACAATCTTATGTAGCTCCTAGACTTATGTTTATCAAAATTAGCAGACTTTCTATGAATTTTTGATCAAAATTTCAGCCTTATGCAACTCCTTGAATATTTTTTGGATCAAAATCTTTTGAGTTTCTACCAATTTTTGATCAAAATTTTCAGTCTTATGCATATCCTTGAATTTTTTTTAAAATCAAAATCTGCATTTCTATGAATTTTTCATCAAATTATTTATCTGCAGAGTGATTTTCCATGCAGTCCTGGATTCTAGCACGTCACTCCAGACCGCTCCTATCAGTTCCCTTCTTCTCGTGTGCCTGATATTATTGATAAATTAGCAGTACACTTTGAAATACTCTAACAGACAGGGGATACCATTAACATACTGGCATACCATTATCTGTGGTTTTTCTTTATTAATTTTTAATCAATTTCATTCAATACTTGAACAAAACGCAAGGATAAGTAACAGAAGCCGTAAAAGTCTGATCAAGAATCATTAAAAGTATCGTATGGGAAAGGTTGCATAGATTCATGTTGCCTACATATACCAAACAACTGTACAGGCCGAAAATAACTTTATTTGATAAAAATATTCTAAATTCTTCTGCAAATTTCTTGAATTTTTGAGCAATCGATTGCGTTTTAATGAAAATTTTGATTAAATTTTTCATACGAAGCTGGTCCAATTTTGTACAATGCTCCAGAATAGGTTTTTCTATATCACCAGGACCCTTCTTTCTCGAGTAGCCGACTTAAAACTGAACGGTGTAATCAAAATTTCGGCATTTGGGTGTTCTATGATATCTTAATCAAATTATTCGTCTGTCCTTATTACGACGATTTTCAGGGAGAATCCTGGATTACTTGAAACGTCGAGGGCAGTGAATTCGAAAGGATAGCTCTTTAAATTAGTCCTCCAGTACTTCAACGTACTGGTCAGCCGTGAAACAACATGACTGAGCAGTACAATGAGCCTTCTCTGATAGAAGATATTCAATTACAGGGGAGGAGTAATTATGTAACTATTCCTGAGTACAAAAGTACAAATCAATAGGGCCTCTATGATGATCATCATTCCACGCTAAATGTACTTCAGTAGTAACTCTACTTGAAGTGGTACACAGTTTCGTTACAAGCTAAACGTACGATCAACTTAACAAGCGCATACATTTTTAGGTGCCTCAGCTTCTACGTCATTTATGCCTTTTCAAATACACCTAACTTGAATACAAGTTTTGATAGATTTGAACCTACGACCCGACTACAAAGACTTCGCTTCGGCTCTGTCAGCCGAGGCGTTACCTATCTGACACACAAGTTTCGTTACCTAATCGCCTGTCTGCGCTTCAATGCATCATACGCCTACATGTTTTCCTATAGACGGAGTCTCTATGCATGCCTCTTTAGTAGCAGATCACACAAGCGCACATGTAGCTCGAATTCGTTTGATTTCTGGATAAATTGAGGAACGAAAGTGTGCTTTTTGATCAAATTGCTTTCATTTTGCATAAGATTTTACGAGATTTGATCAATTTAATTCCATTCGGGCGCTTACTTGTACGTATAGCTTAAATATCGTCTGTTTTGCAATGAACAAATTGAACAACGATCGCAGCAGATCATGTCTTCTGCAAGTTTTGTTCAAATATATCTTCTATCATCGAGTGAACAACCTGCAAACGACCGTAGAACAAAATTATATACTGCAGATGTGCACAAATGCATCGTTAGTTTGAATATCGTGTGATTTTCGGTGTACGTATTGAACGCATTTAATGTGTTCTTCAAATTTTGTTCAAAATATATCTATTTGACATAAGAGTCTATGGAATTTAATCAATTTAAAACATCCTTAGCGTCCATTTGGATTGGTATCTCAAATCGTCTGCTTTATGAGAAACAATTTGAACAACGAATGGACAGTAGTGGATTTCCTATGAGAATTTTGATTAATTTCTGTAGGTCTAGCAGAACATTTTATGATATGTGATCAATTTAAAACATCCCAAGCGTCCATTTGCATTGGTATCTCTAATAACGTCTGCTTCATGAAAAACAAATTGAACGAGGAATGAGAAGAAGTGTATTTCTTATGAATGCTATTCAATTTGTTTAGTTCTAGCAGAAGATTTTTTGACATACAGTCGATTTAAAGCATCTCAAGCGTCCATTTGGATTGGTAGCTCGACTATCGTTTGCTTTATGAGAAACAAATGTACCATGAATGCACAACCGTGCATTTCCTATGAGTTCTGTTCAATTTGTTTAGCTCCAGCATAAGATTTTAAGATTTGATGAGTTTAAAGCATCTCAAGCGACCATTTGGATTGGTAACTCGAGTATCGTCTGATTTATGAGAAATCAATTGAGAAACGAATGAAGACCAGTGTATTTCCAATGAATTTTGATCAATTTATATAACTCTAGCATAAGATTATATGAGATACAGCACATTGAAAGGCATCTATTTGGATTTATAGCTCAAATATCGCTTGCTTTATGAGAAACAAATTGAACAAAGAATTGACAACTGTATATTTGCTATGAATTTTGATCACTTTCTTTAGCCTAGTAGAAGATTTTATTCATTCAGTTATACTATGAATAGCTCGACTGTCGTCTGCTTTACAATAAACAAATTGAAGAAAAGTTGTAGCGCGTGACTTTTTCTACAAGATTTATTCAATTAGTTTGTCCATAGCACAAGATTTGATCAAACATTCTCTCTCTAGCTTAAGAATTTATGAGTTACAGCAGCTCTATCATCTTCTGTTGAACACCTTTTAATCAATTAACACTAATATAAGATTTTATAAGATGCTGTCGATTTAGAGTTACATAGAAGAGTCCTTTGAGTCGAATTAATCATTGTTCAATTTGTTTCCCTTAATTCAGACGATACTCGTAGTATCAACCTAAATGGGCGCTTGAGATGCTTCAAATTGACTGCATCTCATAAAATCTTATGCTAGAGTTAAACAAATTGATCAAAACTTATAGGAAATACACAGCTCTCCATTCGTTCTTCGATTTGTTTCTCATTACGCAGACGGTATTAAAGCTATCAATCCAAATGGAGCTGCAGATGCTTTAAATTGAAAAAATCTCATAAAAGGTTATGCTGGAGCTAAACAAATTGAATAAAATTCATAACAAATACGATGCTCTCCACTCGTTGTTCAATTTGTTTATCATAAAACAAACGATATTGAAGCTACCAATCCAAATGAACGCTTGAGATGCTTACATTGATCAAATCTTATGTTGAAGCTAAACAAATTGACCAGAACTCATAGGAAATGCACAATTGTGCATTCATGGTTCAATTTCTCATAAAGCAAACGATAGTCGAGCATGGACGCTTGAGATGCTTTAAATAAATTGATCAAAAACACTGCTGTCCATTCCTTTTTCAACTTGTTTCTTATTAAGCAGACGATATTGGAGCTGTCAATCCAAATGGAGCTGCAGATGCTTTAAATCGGCTATGTCTTATATAATCGTATGCCAAAATCGATTTAAAATATAATCGTATTTCATCCCGAGCATAAGTTTCAATCATTTCTATGCTCACATGTATGAATAGCTCCAATGTCGTCGATTTTTAGTGACAAATTCAACAACGATTGTAGCAGGTGACATTTTCTATAAGTTTCGTTCAATTTAGTTCATATACAGCATAAGATTTCGCAAGTTTTAATGAATTCTCGCCAACCCCTACGCACATGACGGGTCTACACATGCAGACGATCCCGCCATCTTAAGCCTCCCCAAAGCGTTATTTGTCAGGTGAAAATTAACGCATCCCCTGCCAAAGAAAGAGAGAAAAAAAGACCCACCTCTCGTCTGCCAAAATGATTAACGTCATTCAGTAACGAGGAACTGAACCCGACGACAACCTCTCTCGCACGCGCGTGAGATTTCGACGACCCCCATAAACCCGAGAAAGCTCCTCATTAAAAACCAATTGATTTAGGCCTAAAAATGAGTAACAACAACAATAGGCCTAAACAATAAGAATAATGAAGAGATCTGCATCGATAAAGAAAAGCATCTGCTGCTTCTCATTTTAATTAAGACAAAAACTAGATTAATGAGTTCTAATTATAAACTTTTTATTATGATTGCTACAATAAATAATAATAATAATAATAATAATAATAATAATAATAATAATATATTAATCAATAAAACTTTTCGTATAACCATTCATCAACTGAAGACGTCCGCTTTATATGGTTTTGTCCTTACAAGGATTAGATATTATGCACTTATTTATTATTATCATCATTATTAAAACTTTTTTTGTAATGCAAGTTATAAATTAGTTATAAAAACGACTTCCGGTTCAATTAATCAATTATCTTTTGGAACTTCCTGTCTCTTAACGGCTAAATCTCAAGTTTTACGTCTTAACTTCTCGCAACTTCATTGATCAATATCCTAAACTCGGTATCTTAATCCTGAGATCATTCCTAAAACAGAGAAGCTGTATAACTAGAGTCCTTTCACTAACCATTTAGTATTAGTATTATTAACTACAATCATTAAGAGCATGCTAATAATCTAAATCTGTTAGTAATAGTTAGTCAGCACCATTACCCAGTTTCCGCAGTTTCGACTACTTCAATGAATAGGTTTTAAAAAACAACATTTGGATATATAATTTTAGAAAACTATAAATACAATATTAGAATATACAATATTTAACTACTATTCAACCAGTAATAATAGTATTATTATTAATATTTATTAACTAATCTTAATTAAACAATCTTCACTGCTTCTGCAAGAACAACAACTAGAAGATGAATAGCTAGCTATTCATTCAAATAAAGGCAAGATTTAGAATGCTTAAAATTACAATATTGTTGTTAATAGTATATATCATACATCTTTTAATAGTTATAATAATTAATATTAATATTAGTTAATAATTAAACTAAGCATTGCTTTTTTTATATTTCAATGCTTAGACTTGAGTGTGTTTAAATGGAACTTTAAAGAAATTAAAAGAAATATTATTATAAAAATCTGTTATAGAGTGTGCTAACTATTTTCTTTTATGGTATTTAACTATACAATAATAATAATAATTATAACTATTTTTGCAAACAACTGCTCGTCCTTAAGAACAGCTATCAAGAGCTCTTAGCGAAGATTCGAATAATAATCAAATGAATTGAAGTTTTTAATATATTATTTAATAGAAAATGAAAAAATATTGTTTTTAATTTTAAGAGATGATTAATATTTAACTAATAATAATAATTAAAAATAGTTAAATTTTTCCCTCAGAGAATCTGCAATTCCTCCTCTATTCTGATTTCAAGCTCATTGGGTGACTTATGATAAAAAGTTTCAGCTATGTTTGTAGTTAGGAATTATATTACTGTTATTTGACTTAAGAATTAAATTACTGTTATTACTACTAGTAAAAATAATAATAATAATTAATAATAATAATAATTAATATTTTTTCAACAAACTACCCATTTTTTCAGAAATACTACCATGACCTCTTGCTGTTAGTGAAGATGTGAATAATTAAGAGAATGGAAGTTATATTTCTAAATTATTTAAAAGAAAAATGAAGACCTACCTATGATATAGTAATGGTTAATAATAATAGTTTAGTAAAAGCATATTCCTTTCAGAACTACTGTGACTTGAGGTTTGGCTGGACTTGTGAAAAGAGTTTCTATGCTCTTTTTCTAGGCTGTGATGTCAACTTAAGAATTGAATACTATTACTAATAATAATAATAATAATAATAATAATAATAATAATAATAATAACAAAGACTAATCTCTCAACTCGGACTACACTGAATCTCTATTATGAAGTAAAACTGCATTTTTGTAAGTGTTGGTATTTAGTGAAATAAACAATGCAGATTATTATTTTTAACTATATTATAAGTTAAATATTTTAACTATTCAGCTTTAAAATCTTTTAATTAATTAACAATTAACCAATAATTAATTTCTAATATGAAGCTTAATATCTGTTAGAAGCTTAATATTTTAACAGGCTTCAAATGTACGAGTTACTCTTAATGTTAAATATTTATAAAAGCTAAAGATTGTTATTTATGCAAATTTTTTAATTAATAAATTAATTAGTTAATTATTAATTTAAACTTAATGCTCATTTAAATTCCTGATATCGACAACTGCAGTTATCTAAGTAATCCTTTACTTACTAAAAATAATGAAGTGTTTTTTTTTTTTGTATAATAAATTTGTAAATTCGATATAATATTGTAATAAGATTAATATCAACTGGTTAATAATAATAATAATAATAGTAATGTTAGATTTATTCTTAATATTATAAGTTATCATCTTAAAGCCTAGAAACACAGTAGCAATCATTTTCACTAATTAGCACTTCAGCCTTAATTGCTTACTCGACGTATTTGGCTACTCAAACACTATTTGCGGTGATAATAAGACTCAAGCTTTACTAATAAGATTTATATTATTAATTATTGAAGAAAGCATTAACGATTATTGATTAACTAATACAAATAGTAGTTAGGAAATTCATAGGTTTGAACTCGAAATGACGTTGAAGGCGCGGCGGTTATTGGAGGTTAGGCCTAACCGGCCGCCGTGGTTCGTGATTCCCGTACTCCTCGAGGAAAGCTTTCGTTTTATAGTACCAACATTACAGATAAACCATAGATCCACTATATACATGTATAGATATTGCTTTTAGGCTTAAATAGGGATAAATATACACCTTAGAGGCTTCTAATTTTCAAATTTCATGGTTTGAAGTTAGAAACAAGCGACTGCTTTTCAGAGTTGTCAAAGGATTATTGCTTGACTATTCATTTATATGTATGGACTGCATACAAAGACTAATACTTAAATGAAGAGGTTTTCTATAATAAATATACAAATTTAGGTTTATATATTAATGTATAACATAATTTATCCATTATAGATTAAACATAACGTTGTTGACTTTAGAATATCAAGTAGCAATGCTAACTTCAATTCGCAATTCACAGAGCCCTACTTATGCATATATGGGAAAAATAATTTTTAATAATAATTATATTAACAATTAATATTATTAATAATTATAAAATCCAATAATAATATTCACTACAAATAAATATAATAATAATTATATACAGAATCTTATAAATTATTTATAAGAAATAGACAACTGACATTTGCATATAAACTTCGAAGGCAGTTTATACGGCCACTTGCATATTTTAAGATAATTTTATAGATTTGCATAAAATTTATGAAAATATTAACTCTTTAATATATAACAAGTAAACTATCCAACTATCTACATTAAGAATAAAATATGCAAGAAACTCGGCTATCATATTATAATACTTAGATATATGCAGTTGATGAGCCACATTCATTGTGGTATGGTAGGTTAATGTATATATATATATATTAATGATTATAATAAAAAGAGCATTATATCGTTATATGGTATAAGAATTTATAATTAATTTATAATTTATGTGCATATTTGTATATAAAAATCGCATATCGGCTTTCCCGCTGAAGCAGTGTCATTTATGAATGAAGAGGAAAAACAAACCATAAACTAATAAGCGAACAAAATGATTTCATAGCTTGATATAAAGATCATAACTCATATAAAAAAAACATAAAATATTAATAATAATAAAATTATATTGTTTCAATATTTAAGAAAATCAATAACCAACACTGTATGGATATATGGATGAAGCAAGCTTTAGATGTAAAGAGATTAGCATGATGTATATTATATTTTAATATAATATTAAGTTAAAAATTTATTTTATTATATTTATTTATATAATTTTTATAGTTTAAATGCTTTATTAAGATTTTGTGACGCTAAAGCGTAAGTTACGTAATAAATTTAATAGATTTCGCATAGAGATTAGAAACGCTCCACGGTTTAACGTTCCAATTTTAGGGAGGTGCGGATGAGTTTCTGTTGTTTAAATGCTTTATTACAACATAAAAGAAATATAAGATTTTGAGACGCTAAAGCGTAAGTTATCTAATGAAATAAATAGATTTCGCGTAGAGATTAAAAATGCTGTACGGTTTAACGTCCCAATTCCAGATGAGTAGCAAACTCTACGGGAAATTGTATTGTTCGCGGTAGATTGTGCTGGTGTACGTAAGAGGCCTTACCTTGTTCACAGGTGGATCCGGCAACGCACTTGGGCGACGGGACGATCATGGTGGTAGTGGTTGTCAACGGCGGGGTATACGTGCTGCCACCGGTGTGCGCGGAGTGGAAGCTGTCCCTCTAGGCGCACAGTAGAGCTTCTTGCATCGCGTGTCGAAAACTGTCGTCTGTATGTATATATATATATTACTCTATATACAATATACAGATAGTTTGGTAGAAATAAATATAAGAACGTGGACAAAATAACAAAACAAAATCTCGTGCGCTCGAGCGTTTCCAAGACGCGCGTTCTTCTAAAAAAAAAAAAAAAAATTCTCAACCGGCCTTTGCGGGACGACCGACGACCTGAGTCAAGCGCCCAGCAACTGGCTAATGGCACAACTGGCTCAACCGGAGAGGAGTCACGAAGAGGGGGGGTAGCCAAAGGGAGGTAGGTGGTGAGTGTAGTAAAAGAGCCGAGGAAGAAGGAAAAAAAAAACTGCCCGCGGAGATAAGCGGGGTGAAGTGCGCATGCGTCCCGATTGGAGAGAGAGAAAGAGCCACTAGCGGTTGCGCTCTCTCAAACTGAGGCTACCCTCTCTTCGTGACTCCCCCTCCCACCTTAATTACTCAATAATGCACCCGAAGTCCTTGTTGTTGTTGTTGTTGTTGAGGAAAAAATCGATCGAAAATTGCTGGGGAGAGCCAGAGAAAAAAATTTTCAAAAACTCGAAGGTATTCACGAGCTCACGAGAGCGCATACACTTTTAAAAACTACTAACTATACAGAAACCTAAACAAAAGCATTCTTAAAAGCATCAAAAGCAAAACAAACATCCTAAAAAGTTGACATTTGAGAACAATATACTAAAATATAATTCATCTTAGATCCTTATGGAAATTCGCGTTACCAATTTAAGATAAGCTTGCCTTTAGTCTCCTCAAAGCGCATCAAAAATTTTATGGATACCTATTATATAAAACGAACCTAAAACCAAAGTTATTTTAACTATCTTAACAATCTCAAGAAATTAATAATTAACTACATTCTTAACTATAAGGAAATTATCTTCAAATTGAATCACCAGATGGCGCCACCGTCCAACCGCATCCAACGCAGCAGCCGAATGTGAGCCGTTGGTCATTAAAAGAAGAGAAAACAGCGAAATCGCTTTAACTATCAAAGAAATCTCTTTTAACTACCAAAAAACCTACTTTTCAATAGTTAATTAACTATAGCTTCAGTTTTAAGCAATTAACTATAAAAATCTTCATTGAACAAATGAAATCTACAAAGCATAACTCAAAAAAAAAAAATGGAAGAAAGCAGCACGGTAGGTTATGATTAGGTTAATTCGCGACTACTTTTAACTATTTTTAACTATTAATATAATTGCTAATGTTAATAATTAAGTTAATAATTAAACTATACTGATCTTGTTAACAAACACTCTTTAATTATTAGTAAAATAATCAAGCAATTTTTCAGAATTTCAACGATGAAACTAAATTCGTCAAAAACGCTAATGATTATTATTAGTTAATCAAATATCTTAACCGTTAATTTAGTTTATTGTAGTTAATTTATAATTAAGATAGTCATATCTGTTATAGTTAATTAATAATGCTTCATGTTAATTACTTTTTTAAATTGAAAAAAAAAGACCTGAAAAAACCTGAAAAACTCAAAGCCTTTTCGCGAACTTTAAACCTAATTTCTCTGTGTCCTTCTTTATTATATTATTGATTAGTTATAATAATTAGGAAACTTACTAACGACTAATCAAATCCTTAACTATCACGTGAAGAAAAAAGATTCAAAGCTATCCAAGTAACTCGCCTTAATCTACATTTAGATTATAATTTACAATATTTATATTATAATTATATAATAGCTAAGAATTTGACTTTGAATAATAAAAATTAATAGTAAAAACTTGCTTAACTATTTCCTCGCTATGTAGATTAACCCTAAGTTTAGTTATTTTTCTAATATTCGACAATCAAATCAGAAATGCTCAAGCAATTTTGGAAAAAAAAAAAGTTGTCATACAGCAGATTTAACCAGTCGAGTTAAACAGTTTTAGCTATTAATGTTAACTATATAAACTATATCTCATTGAGCTTAACTTTTCATAGTTTAGTTAGTTTCTTAATTATTTAGAAATAGAAATGACTGTCTTCTGAGCATAACTTGTTGAAATATGCCAAAAGCAATATTGTAGGCCTACTCTGATGTTGAATAGTTATTTCAGTGTTAACTAGTTATAACTATTTAATTATAAAGGCATTGGCCATTGAATTAGAAACATTGTAAATTTGTTTAGATCCATTTTTATAATGCAAAACAGTTTGAGATCATGTTAAAACAAGCGAGTGCTTATCTATGAAAGTGTTGGGTAAGTCTTATCTGTTCCCCATTAAAGATTTTTTTTCAGGACCCATGTCTGTTCCAGACTCGTATCTGTTGCTGGCTAAACCTGTTCAGGATTCTTATCTGTTCTTGATAAAGTCTATTCAGGACCCATATAAGTTCTTGGCCCATATGAGTTCCAGAAAAAAGGTTGTTCAGGACTCGTATCTGTTCCAAACCAGACTATTCTAGACCAAGTCTATTCAGGTTTCGTATCTATTACAGACCTTTATATGTTCCAGATCAAGATTGTTTAACACCCGTGTCTACTCCAAACTACACTGTTGAGGACCCATATTGGCTCGAGGCCTTTATCTGTTCCAGACCAAGCCTATTCAGGACTCGTATCTGTTCCAGATCAAGACCGTTTAAGACCCATATATCTTCCAGATATGTCTATTCAGGACTCGCATCTGTTATACACTTGTATCTGTTCCAGACCCATATTTGCTCCAGGCCCATATTTGTTCCAGATCCATATCTGTTCCAAACCAAGACTTTTTCAAGACCCATGTCTGTGCTAGACTAAACCTGTTTAGGATTATTATATATTCCAGATAAAGCCCTGTTCAGAATTCATATAAGTTCCTGACCCATATGAATTCCAGAAAAAGGTTATTCAGGATCCATATTTGTTCTAGACCAAGCCTATTCAAGACTCATATCTATTCCAGGGCCATATTTGTTCCAGACCAAATCTTTTCAGTAAGAAATCTTTTCCAGACAACACTGTATTAGATATTAACAATTAGAGTCCTGAATAGTTTTGAGTTAAGGACCCATATTGGCTCGAGGCCTACATTTGTTCCAGACGAAGCCTGTTCAGAACTCATATCTGTTTCACATTGATATCTGTTCTAGACCAAGCCTGTTCAGAACCTATATAAGTACATGTCTGTTCCAGGTCCATATGAGTTCCAGACTCAGACCAAGATTGTTCAAGACCCATATCTCTTCCAGAAAAATCTGTTCGGAAATCATGTCTATTTTAGACTAAGCCTATTCAAGACAAATATCTATTCCAGGTCCATATTTGTTCCAGACCAAATCTATTCAAGACTGAAATCTGTTCCAGACCCACATTGGCTTCAGACCAAGACTTTTTCAGGATCCATATCTGTTCCAGACCTATATTTATTGCAGGCTAAACCTATTCAGGACTCAAATCTTTTCCAGACCAAGGTTGTTCCAGACCAAATCTATTCAAGACCAAAATCTGTTCCAGACAACACTGGAGTAGATATGAGTCCTGAATAGTCTTGAGTTAAATACCCATATTAGTTCGAGGCCTACATTTGTTCCAGACCAATCCTGTTCAGGGCTCATATCTGTTTCACACCCATATCTGTTCCAGATCAAGACCGTTTAAGACCCATATATCTTCCAGATAATTCTGCTCAGGACTCGTATCTATTATAGACCTACATCTGTTCCTGACCCAGCCTGTTCAGAACCCATGTCTATTCCAGGCCCATATGAGTTGCAGACTAAGGCTGTTTCAGATAAATCTGTTCGGGAGTTATGTCTATTTTAAACGTATATATGTGCTAGATGGAGTCTGTTCAGAACTCATATCTAATCCAGACCGGTCATGAGCGTGACCTTATATGGAAAAGCAGGACATTCCCTGTGTCATTTTCAAACCAAGGCTGTTCAAGATTCATATGTGTTCATAACTCATATCCGTACCAGAGCCATATCTGTTCCAAACCCATGCAACTCGGGTCAAAGGGTGTCCAATAAAATATTAAACACATGTTTCTAATGTCTCACTAGACAGTGTTAACTTTAAACCATGTGTGCTATACCTTACCTATCTCATCATAGATATTTTCGTCCTTGTAACCACAGGTACTTCATCTTCATCGGATGACATCATAAACTAAAAGGCATCGGTGGTATTATGCTACAAATAGAAACGAAATAAGAGAACTTGTTAATAATAAAAGTAGTTAATAATAATAATAATAATAATAATAATAATAATAATAATAATAATAGTAATAATAATAATAATAGTAATAATTAGGATATTAAACTGAGAAGTTCAATATCCTCTGCCGCATTTCCACTCTTCCTCACTAACTCTCCATTATCTCCAGTTACTGCTCATTTTTAAAGATTTTCAAGACAATTTTAAGTTCTAATGACTATCAATTCTAAGAAAAGCCCGAACTGTTCTCTTCCGGTTGCAGTCAATTCCGTGTCCATACATTTGATACCTAATTCACTAACCCATTCAGACTAATCCACAAGTTTCACCATTTTCTTAGTCATGTGACTAAAAGTCCCCCATCTTGGTGACCAGTGTCTTGGTTTTTTATGTTTTATACCGTTTGTCTCACTCGCTACTTCGCCCATCATTTTGGTGATGAGTTTCGCAATATACATCAGACAATCATGTTTAGGCCTATATACAATGGCGGCATTTTCAGCACATATTGTTTAGCTGGATTATCAGACGATTTTAAGTTCTTTATTCAATTTGTTTCTCATTGGTATAAGACTTTATGATATTTGATGAATTTAAATTATTTGGCATCACTCATATATTCAAATAAATCTCATTTCCGGTGTACCTCATGACTAAAGCACGTGATGTACGCCGTTTTTAATGTTTATTCAAAATGTTTGTATAAAATAAGCTGATCCAATAAACTTGCAACCCATTAACCTTAAAAGTATATTGCTTAGGTTGCAAGATACGTGGATTATTAATGAATACGAAGAATCAATGTACCTACAAATTGTCCAGTCATTAATCCAATAGATGATGGTTGGAGCACAATATTGAGCGCCTGAGTCTTTATACGAACCAATTTGCATTACTAAATGGTTTAAAGACGAGTTAGTTTACTTTAGAAGAGATTGACATTTA
Organism: Rhysida immarginata; assembly: GCA_023313115.1. Taxonomy (NCBI): domain Eukaryota; kingdom Metazoa; phylum Arthropoda; class Chilopoda; order Scolopendromorpha; family Scolopendridae; genus Rhysida; species Rhysida immarginata. The sequence goes on along the minus strand of JAHWFO010001731.1, from coordinate 746,031 downwards.
TATATACCAAAAGGTGCATGAATCCGAATTAGCGAGCATTCCGGATTATCGAGATCACAATAGTTTTGTAGTATTACAGAGATACCGGCGCTGTTCAACGTTACAGTTAGAGCGCTCTTGAATTGATTCTTTTAATTCCAACTTCATCCTTGACTGGAGTCCTAACCTTGACAATCGTCGGGGAGCCCCCTTCCATCAATAGGCTTAACGGGTCGGTGGGTTCAGGGTAAAAAAAGGTGATTCATCGGACTCCGTTCTTATTCCCAGATTGTTAAACGTTTAAAGCTTGAGCAGCAGCAATTAACGACGGTTCTTGTATATAGCGGCATCAAACACACACAAACACACACACGCACAGACATCAAAGTGGACAGACGACTTTTTGCCTTTCAGCGCCTGCAGGCCAAGCAAAAGCGAACCAGTCCCCGGCGGCCGTTTCGATGAGCTAAACTTGTTGGTTAACTTTATGACGTAAAAAAAAAACAACGTAGAAAGGGGGAAGTAGAAATTGATTTATACGTTTTTAAGAAAAGGTAGGAAATAATACGTCATAAAAAATACGGTCGCCATTTTCAATGAGTAGGTGATTGTAGGGACTTAGATCGGCAATGGAAGCTGACGGTGGCTGTTTGTCACGATTGCATGGAATTATGCAATCAAGGGTGACACAGAGGAGGGTGAATTCTGGATACTTATAATCCTCATCTATGTTTAGCATACAAGTACCCACAATACTAATCTGGAACTATCTTAAATAAGTCTTTTTTTCTCAACACCTAGCTTCAAATATTACTTTATTTTGTCGAATATCTGAAAAAATACTTGTCGAACTATCCTAAAATGAGGTGAATTTCAGTTGCTGTCAAAAATAAACAAAACGATAAGGGGTTTGCTCCAAATTTTTATTTTTGGATCGGACACCAGTAATTTGTTTCTTCTCCTTAGTCATTTATGTCTAAACAAATACAAAACTAAAATAATAATAATAATCATATCTAAAATACAAAGAGGGACCGATACTCTAAAATTTCATGGTACAACAATCGACTCTAGATTAATCAAGAAATACATGAGATTAGAAGTACACTTCAACGAAAAAAAAATCTTAAACGACTCCGCCCTTATTTAACACGAAAAGAACTTCGAACTGTTATAACAACTACCATTGTTCCAATATTATACTAAAATATTGTTAACTGGGCAAGCACGTGTAAATCAAATTACCAGAGAATAAAAGTAGCGTGTAACAACATCATACGAACAACTTATAAACTCTCAAGAATGGAGTCCATAACTCAATATTGTCAACAGAATCATATTCCAACTATAACTTCAATTCAGAAAACTGGACTGGCCACTGAGTTATAAGGGTCGTACAAATGAAAACGAAAATATTTATTTTATCCAAAGTGGATCCAAAGAAATTTAAAACTACTCTCCAAATGCGTTAAGGCATTTATCCCACTGTGTAACAAGGCGTGGGATTCCTTTATGGAAGAAGTCTTTCGGTTGCGTGCGGAACCATTCCAAAACCTCTTCCTTCACTTCATCATCCGACTGAAACCTGCGGCCTTTCAGATGTTTCTTGAGATCTCTAAATACGTGAAAGTAACATGGGGATAAGTCGTGGCTGTAAGATGGATGCTGCATTGCTCTTTGATGAGGTGTACCGTTGCTATCGAGGTGTGAGGACGCGCGCTGTCGTGGAGAAGAAGCACTCCTTCTGTATTAAGTCCACGATGCTTGCATTTGATGGCCGCACGCAGTGCCTTCAATGTTTCCCCATATCGTGCTGCGTTAACTGTGGTGACTTTTACAAGAAAGACCAGTAAAATCGGGCCTTTGCGATCAACCAACACGGTCGACATCATCTTCTCCGTGCTGTTTGCGATTGCTTTTGATTTTTTCCGGGGTGGTGGTCCATAATGACGACTTTGACGTTTGCTTTCGGGCTAGAAATGAAAGCACTAAGTTTCATCCCCTGTAACAATTCAGTCGAGAAAATTCTCCTTCCTGTTAATAGCGAGTCAAATGTTGCAGGGACATGGCCATTCGAACTCCAAGTTGTTCTGATGTCAAATGATGCGGGACCCATTGTGCAGATTTTTCTGTAGTGCAGATGGTTCCTGATAATGGAGTGAACAGTTCCACGACTAAGGCCAGTTTTAGCAACCACGACATCGATTGCCACTCTTCTGTTTTCCTTTAAGACAGCGTTAATTTTGGCTTTGGAATCCTCCGTGATGGCGCCGTTTACCTGTCCAGGTCGTTGATCCTCTTGCAATGATGACCGTCCCTCCGAAAACCTCTGGCTCCATGCTCAAACACGAGTGAAGGTTAGGGAGTCATTTCCATAGACGTTCTGCATACGACAATGAATTTCAGAAACTGAAACTCCTTCACATGTCAAAAAAAAAAAACGAATTACTGCTCACTGTTTCTGTTTCGTTGACTCCATTTTGTTGTTTGGAAGAACTTCGAAGCGCGAGCTATCGTTTTTTCTCACGTGATGCAACACTTGCAACCTATTGTTCAATTTGCACGCTGGGTTTCGCAGTTGTTGAAAACAAAAACTTAACGATCCTACACGTCGTCTTTTTTTTTCTCACACAAATTTTCGTTTTTATTTGTACGACCCTTATATATCAAGCTATAAAAATCCAGGGCCATCCTTTAGCCAACATTAAAGAATGCTTTATTAATTTTTTAAAATATAGATCTACAAGACAGTTGAAGTTTAAACCACGAGAGAGACTATCTACATTTAAAGCAAGACATTTCCCATACAATGCGTTTGCTATATGTAACGATCAGGCCATACATTGTCACCTATGTGGAAACTTAGAAACAAGTAGCCTATGCATTTTTTAAGATAATTAAGACATTATTTTATTTTAAACGATGACGAATTGCAAGACAAATAATTTTGATCTACACTAGTAGCATACGAACCTTTGACTTATCCCTAGGAAATGTTATCAACTAATAATAATAATATCAGCATAAGGAGAAGTAGTCGATACTGGTGTCCGGTCCAAAAATAAAAATTTGGAGAAAACCCCTTATCATTTTGTTTATTTTTTATAGCAACTGAAATTCAACTCATTCTATCGGCGACATTTTTCGGAATTTTGACGATATTTGCTTGGGTTTTTTCTAAGAATAGCTTATACATTTGGCTAATAAATTAAGCAAAAGACGTATTGGTAATGCTTGCGCATGCGCAGTTAAACATTATTAAATGAACATTCTCATATTTCTTCAAATATTTAATATTTTTATTTTCTGAATGCAGGTTGTTGATTCTAATTTAGTTTGTCAAGTTTCCTGAAAGTGGCATTGCATTGGATTGAAAATGCTGCATGTTATAATCAAAAAAATTTTGATTTATTTTTAAAGAAACCAGTATATCTCCATGAATATACGCGCTATTCTCATACAAACGAACACAATTAAGTAAAAGAAGCCTCATAATCATATGCTACAGCTACGACGTATTTCAAGTAATATTTTTTACATGTGATCCCAAAAATTATTTTTTGTTCAATTTTTGCTGGTCCTCTATTTGCCTTCGGGACAAAACCTTCGCTGAAATGTATGAGGTATGACATGCTCTTTACATCCCTGAAGTTTTAGGATAATTTGTCAAGTATTTTTTTAGACATTCGACAAAACATCATCAGTGAGAAACAACAAGTGAAGGAGATAGAGATCTCAGAAATGTACGTATGAGCTTTTATTTTATCAAATTCATTTATATGGAAAAGTTGTTTGTTTGGTTTTTTTTGTTTTGTTTTTTTACTTTTTTGTTAGTTATATTTTTTTGTCCAACTCCTGTATGAGCACTATGATATATGAAAGTTTAAATGAAAACCAAGTTGCATAAGAAAATGTTCTGATAGGTGATTGTAAAATTTTGAACCTGATAAGAGGGTGATATAAATTTTTCAAGAAAGTTTTTTTTTGTGAATATTCACAAGATTGTAACTAATTAATAGTTAATTTGTTTTGTCTTTGATTGTTTAATTTTGAAATAAAATAAAAAATTCTGTTGATAGCTAATTTTTGCATTTGGGTTGTCTAAAGAAAGTATTGATTCTATAAAATATGCAGATAATAAATTAGAAACCATAGAAATTATAATCGAACCATATAAACTTAATATCTTGGAATATATAAAAAATTTTAAGGCAAAACAAATAAAGAAATCATGTATGTTAAATACTCAAAAAAATAACAAAAAATATTTTTTATAAATAAAGTATAATTTTTAATGTAAGACTAGTTGTTACCCGCGGCTTCGCCCGCCCGCGCCATCTGTTGAGGGGAATTACAAAGAAAAAGCAGATAATTTTAAATGAAAACCCCAGAAAGTGGGGAAGGGGGGGGGGTCGTAGGGAGCTGATTTTTGGCGATAGAGCAGGTCCTTTATTGATAAGCCTGCCCTGGAAATTTCAAGTCGCTAGCTCAAACCATCTAGGAGGAGATAGAATTACAGATATATAAATAAATACACGCAAGAGTTTTAGTATATAGATTATGTAAGTCCATTCAGTTGCAAAGGTGCAACGCAAATGATTAAAGTTACTTCCCGAAACGTCACTGCATCAAGTGATATAGAGATCGCTTGGAACCTTTAGCCCAGTAAAGTTCTGGATTATTAATACTAAAGTACGACAATTACTTTTCCAAATGCTAGCAAAAAACATTCTGGTTGCTGATTGGTTGGTTTGAGGTCACGTGAGCTTGTCAGCCATCTTTGGCCCAGACACCGCGTTAGATACCATTGATCAGTAACGCGGAAGTTCTTCGTAAAAAAAAAACTTACAAAAGGAAAATTGAAACTGACCATGTTACAGTTTTTTGAATACTCCAAAATGCTTCACTCTTTCTTTTTCACACAATTCTCTCCATCACAATTCTTATCCAGCAATAGATTCTTGTTTTTCCGACTCTAGTTCCGTTCTTGTTAGTAATTTTCTGAATATCGTGATGACCGATCATTTTCCGATGCTTACAATTTTCAATACATCGTAAGCCTTAGTTAACCTCTACTATACTATTGCTTATTAAAAAGAAAAATGCCTATCTTCCAACATGCCTAACAAATTCAAATATTTACTAATCATATGAAGTCTATAATTAATTAACAAGAATATAACTCGTAAAACGATTTTCAAATATGGTGAAAGATTATAAAAATTTGTTGTTTAATATTACAGTAATATTTCGTACACAGCAATGGCGAAAACTGCAAGTAAATTTACGTATTCAAATGCAGCGTTCGCACGAATCTTTCCAAACACGCGCGAAATGAGAAGTGAAATGCTCGCGCATCTAAATGTTTTAAACTTCTGCGCCTATGTTCTTTCCCGCTGCTAGAGTCGTTCATCCCTTCTTAATCAAAGTTTATAAATTTTTGGAGAGGAAAAATCATTTTTGCTAACGTGACCTACTCAAAATATTGTTAGCATTCCAAGGAGCTATAGCTGTGACGCAGATGTAATTTGAAATTTGAATATTTGACTTCTACTTGCTGTTGGTTTAAATATACAATGGAAATTCCTTGGATTCAACCAACACTCACATCTGTTTCACATCACGGTCAATAGATATTCATGGTCATCGAGCTCCATTGTTAAAAGGAAGCTAAAGTGCCTGTCTCCTGGTAGGGCGGGAACTCTGTTGAAAAGTGGCGCTGCATGTACAATCGGCCCAACTGCGCTTGAAGCCGCCCTATCGGCAGATAGAAACTTTACTTTCATTTTCAATTTAATGAAAAACTCTATCGCAGATCACGGTCGGCCTTAGTGCGATCTTTCCGGCACCTGGCGCGATCTGTTTTCCTTAGCTTCTCGAAATAATGGAAAAAGGCCGAAGCTTGATGACCATGTATATCTACAGACCGTGCTTCACGTTCACGTTAAAACCCAAAACAATACAAATTCCTTGTCCCATACACAACATGCATAAGATTATAACAGTCGCTAATAATTCATAACAGTAATTATTTTTTGATAGTAATAGGCCTAACATCAATTAGCTAGTGTTAACAAAAGACTTAGCATTTATTAGTTGATAACAACGGGACTTACATTTATTAGTTATTGATAAGAATAGGCCTAACATTAATTAGCTATTAACAACAATATGTCTAACATCATTTATCCATATATAACAATAGATCTAACATTAATTAGGCATATTTAACAATAGACCTAACATTAATTAGCCATAACAATAACCCTAACATTAATTAGCCACATTTAACAATAGGCCTAACAGCACTGAATTTTAAAAACGAAATGAGCACATGCCTCAACAAAGGTTCATAATAGGCACGTGCTCCAAGCTGACGTCAGTACGAATCGATTGATACATTACATGCTCTAAGTTGATATTCTTAATATTAGTCCACGTGTTTAGAGGGGTCCACGAAAGTTGAATCAGCAAATGATTCATCAAAAGTTGATTCATCGCAGTTCATCCATTTCCATCCAAACGACGGCTGGCCGGACAGACAAACGTACCGATTAAGCTTGTATTTTTATATACCCCGTGTTTCAAAAATAACCGGCATATTTGAAAAATCAATAAAAACTAAACGGGCAGCGATAGAAATACACCGTGTGTTGCAATATGTTTGGGACAATAGTAAATTTTCAGGCAGACAAACTTTCGAAATTACAAACGGTGTATTTCTATCGCTGCCCGTTTAGTTTTTATTGATTTTTCAAATATACCGGTTATTTTTGAAACACCCGGTACGTACTAATGGATAGCCTTCGTATTTAATGGGATATGATGGAAACAAAAGTCTCGTAATATTTTTCGGAACCGAGGATAGGGGTCTAGTGAATGAATCTCCGCAGGCAAAAAAGGCCAACATTTTATGCTGATGTGTGAGACGCATCGATTACGATAACTAACATAAGAATCAGGAGGCCGTATATCGAATGCAATACGAGTTTTGTAGCTATGACTACCAAGATTACGTCGAATCGTGATAGGAGTTGATAACTGTAATATAGAATTAGAAGTTTTATAAATAAACGAACACAGAGACAAAAAAAAAATGATATATTTTAAGAAGATCAAGGGAGGTGTAAAAGGATCCGAAGAAACCATTTTTGTAGTTTCAGTATTCTAGAAAGATTAGTAGATGAAGCAGAGCCTCAGAACATTACACCATACATAATACAGAATGTATCCAAGAATAGTATAGCAGAAGTAAGATGTGGAGGGTGGATAGTGGAGTCTATAGATAATACCCTGTTTTTTTATTAAGTTTAATTAACAATTTATCAATATGAGCGTCCCAAAACAGATCAGGTGATAGGGTAAAAATTGTAGTAGTAGAAATAATAGAGTACAGTATGGGGACTGAATCAAAGTCTTTAAAGAAATCAATTAAGATAGACGTGACGTATTTATTCATAGACCCCATCTCTGAAGAGAGGAATTCAAGTAGATCGTGTCAGGCTAGTTTCGACACTTCGATTTGGAGTGAACCCGTGCTGGCATGAATTAAGAAATTTATGATCGTTGTTAAAGTGAGAGAACTTAATAAAGAAAAGCTTTTCAAATATTTCGGAATTTTCTTATTGGCTGGGGTCACCTTTCTTAAAAACGAGAACCATTCGAGATAATTCAAGGCCTGGGGATAAACTCCAGTGCTAATAGAGGAATTGAAGATAATAGCCAGAGGATAAGCAATGGTATGTTTCAGAGTAATAATAATGTCGGATCGAAACCCGAGAGGGTCCGGAACGGGAGAAAATTTTAACTGGCCAATGATGTCACAAACCTCATCTTTGGTAGTAGGGGTAACATAAAAACTAAAAGAAGAATTCCAAACTTGAAAGGGATAGTTAATATTGGATAGCGCAGGGATATTAGGAAAAGGGGGCAAAAGAACATAAAGAAAGTCAGTCAAAGAGGAATAATTCTTTAAAGGCAATTATCCTTTTTGCTTTGATAAAGGATAGTCTCTATCCGAAACGTCAGCTTTTTATTTGATTTTATATTTCTAGTTTTATTTTGATTTTATTTATTATTTATTAATTATTTTATTAATTATTATTTATTTTTCATTTTTATTTAATAACTATTATTTACAATATTAGGCATGTAATATGTCACTCGAACGAGAATGACGAGCACAAGACGACTATGACATTCTTTTCGATTTTCCAAATGTTACGACCGAGAAAATGGCCCCAAAGAGTACTTCAATGACCCCTTATTACGAGCTTTAACTAAAACTATATACTGTATATCTTTTTTGTATTAGTACTTATGTACGTTTAACTTGATTCCATACTTATATTATTTATATTACTTTGATACGATCTACTTGTAATTGTTTTACGTTCAAATTTTAGTCTGTGTCACCTACCGGCTCCCATGTCTTATAAGAGGAGGATCAGAGCTTGGATTTAACTGAAATTTAAATATGTTGTTACGCACTCCTCCCACTATTTTATGGCATAGTTACGCATGCTAATGGGCATTAGTTTACCAGTTATAATCATTTAAAGTTAGTTATGTAGGCTATTGATGTATATTTACAAATTCAGTGAGCGTGACATTCAAATAGTAAACGTGGTTTTGTGGATAAGTCGTTAGGTTCCAATGCTAAAGGTCTTGGTTTCAAATCCGCTCCTTTCATTTAATTTAATATTTTTTAAACATGTATTTGAACAAATTATATACATGTATGAAACTAACTTTAATTATTAAAAATATATTACCATAATTTTTTGCTTATTATATTTCATCTGAGGAAGGTAACAAATTATTTATTTTTAATAAGTTATTATTATTATATTATTATACAGGGTGGATACAAAAATGAGCCCCCCCCCCCTTTTATTTTCGTAACCGAAGCAGATATGTCAAATTTGATGAATCCAATGAATAGGAAGTTGTGGGTAACCTATCCCATGGTTCATCACCCCAAATATGCAAATTAGGACACATTCAAATCCTATCTTAAAAACCGTAACAGATACACGAAAAATTCCAATTGAAGACATGTTCAGCATGGAATTCCGAACAAAACAAAAAAATAATTTCCAAAATCCAATGAACGGATCACCAACAATCACATGCTGAATTTATCAGTTACCTCCCTATGCACTTCCCAAAGACATTTGAATGTTCAACATGCAAATCAAGAAATTACCAAAAATTACCATAATAACATTCACTTTCATGAGAAAAAGCTAATAAAAATCATCTGTCAGCATACGCAAAACAGAACAATTCCAGGATGGCAAGCTACACTCTTCCTGAAGTTGTGATTATTGGTGATCCGTTCATCGGATTTTGGAATTTTTTTTTTTTTATTCGGAATTTCATGCTGAACAAGCCTTCAATTGGAATTTTTCGTGTATCTGTTACGGTTTTAAGATAGGATTTGATATGTCCTAATTTATATATTTGGGATGATGAAAAGTGTACCTTGAGATAGGTCATCCACAACTTCATATTCATGGGATTCTTCAAAATTGACATATCTGCTCCGGAATTCCTCTCCGACGGGTTCACCCAACTAGTCACGCGTTGGCGCAATGCTTGGAAAGGAATGGGGACTATGTCGAAAAGTGAATAGTGCATTACATAGAGGAAAAATGTGAGTATAAGATACAAAAAGAATTTTGAAAATCGGTTAACAAAGAAAAAAGTTACAGTCATGGAGACCTTATTTATCAATCGCCCCTCGTATAATATGCAAAAAAAAGCATTTGTTTTCTAAATAAGCCTTTCATTCTTAGGATTACAGTGCACGACAAAACTTTGTGGAACCTCTCGTTTTGTCTGTAACAAAATAACTAATTGTTCAATTTTAACAAATGTTTTTTATTTGCATTATTATTAACAACTCAAAATTAACTTAAAAACAGGTGTGACAAAAAGTTTGTGGAGTTTTGGAAAACAGTAATGAATAAATTAATTAAATTAAATCTGAACCTTCCCCCTTGATATATTAATGTATTGTGTCCCCATGTCGATTAATTTACATGAACATAATAATTGAACATTGCTCCTAGAGGTAAAAAACTGTCTGAGAGTGAGATAACAGTTTTTTGACTATTAAAATCTCAACATGTTAAGCCAATTGATATTGCAAAACAAATAAAACTTTCAAAGGGTGTTTATCTATAACTTTTTGAAGACTCCTGAAGAATATGGGAAGAAAAATCCAGGAGGTAGGCCCCAAAAATATCAAACCGCGAGAGGTCCAGAATTATAGGAACCGTTTCGAAGTCTGGACGCTCTGCAAAAAGTGCCCCTGCTTCCACACATTTGGATGTGAGTGTAGGAACTGTGCAACGTTTGTTAAAATCAACTCCTCTTATACAATTGAAGAACATTTCAACAAAACCACCACTGAACCCCAAACATGTAGAAGCAAGAAGACAGTTCGTTGTAAACAACATGAGAAGAAATTGGAATTCTGTCATATATAGTGACGAAAAAAATTTAACTTGGATGGTCCTGATGGGCTCAAATACTACTGACATGACCTAAGAAAGGAGCCCCAAAATCTCTTCACAGTTTTGATCTGGACAGCATTTTCTGCAAGTGGCAAGACCACCCTTTCAATCCTGAAAGGTAAACAAAATGCCACCAGATATGTGGAAACTCTATTGGAACATTTGCTGCCAGTGGCACCACTTATTGCTGGATCAAATTGGGTATTTCAACAAGACAGTGCAAGCATTCATACTGCTCGTGAGACCAAATAGTTTATTACTGAATGGGAAATTGAAGTGATGGAATGGCCTGCAAAAGGCCTGACATGAACCCCACAGAAAATTTATGGAGAATATATTCAAACTTCTTTAGTGCACAAGTAAACTTTTGGAGGCAGCAGTCCTATGCGTGTGTAATGAAAAATAATGGATTTTTGAAACTCTGACTTGGGATTCTTAAAGACTATTAAAAAGTAGAATAGGAATGTAAGACCAACTCTCTATCTCTTTGTCTTCATCGATAAAATTGGTTCAAAACTTTAAAAGTTCCACACTTTCAGGGTCTCTATCTCCTAAACGGTTGGATCAATTGAAAAAATACCAAGTATAAAATAGTTCTCGTATATTGTGTACAATCTGAATATACCATTAAAAATAGGGGTTCCCATTTAAGATTTCACTAATTAACTAATGAATTTCCCCCGCGAAATAATTCACTTTTGATTTTGGACATTTTTTCGTATAATGCTTAGTTTCCGAGATACTCAGTTGTCTCAAGATAAATGCCTCTCTCTGTATACCATATCTAAGCATTGAAAGATTCCAATGGACCATGATGGTAAAACTAAACCACGTACCTTTGACCCAATACCGATAATCATTAAACTTACGTTATATTCATCCATGACACGCAATTCCAAGCTGTTTGATATTTTGTATGCCATATATTAGCATTAAAAGTTTCCAATAGACAATAATGGTGTCACTAAATCACGTATGTATGAACCAATATCGACTATCATTAATTTTACATTATAGCCATTCATGACACGTCATTCCAATCTTAGCATTGGAGATTTTCATTGATACCATAATTGTACCAATACAATTGAACCAATTTTGGCTGATTTGGCCGTCAAGAAAGACCATCAGGTGTCTTCACTTAATTCACAAGCCTTAAGAAAGAAATGCATTGATGCATTGATCAATGCCTAGACCATTCGTACAAGGAATTGTATAGTGAAAAACATGGTACCCTCTATTATTTGTGACCTTTTGAACCGAAAGTACTTCATCGATTTTTTCTACTCACGAACTGAGGCTGTTGTTTTGCCTAAGTTGTCTAATGATGACGACAGAAGCCGAATATTGGGACGCAATCAAACGCATTCAACATTAACTTATCTGAAACCTTAGAAATCTGGAAAAATGATATTTACAAAATTTTATTGATTGTCAGTTATATTTCCAGACGACAATATGAGAAAGTTTTGAAAGAAAAAAAATCATTTTAGCCGAATTTTAGAGTCAAAAATGACGGATTCAATAGCAAACGACAAAGTTTGCCGTACTTTAGTAATCCAGAGCTTTATTATCCAGTGTTTATAAGGGCCATACAATAGGCTGGCAGGTCACAATTCTGCGTGTTAAGAGCAATTCATTATGCCAGTGTATGTGCTCGCGAAGAATATCACTACCCAGAATCACTTGAAATGGGTTGTATGGTCGGACTGCAGAATTTTGGATACTCCTACACAAATAAACTAGTAGAAATATTTACGTTAAGAAAAAAACAATTGAGTTATCTCTATAGCGCTTTACCCCAGTAGGTAAAAATCCTAAGAAATAGTAGCAGATCGCATTTGTAAATTTAAGTCACTAGATGGCAGAACAAGCGCTGTCCCTTACGAAAGTTTAAGCTCTCTTTCTTATTACAGACAAGGATTCCATGTATCATCTCATAATGATTAGCATACAAAAAGTTTTTTTCAATCGTTTCCAATGAACAACAATTAATATACCTTAGCGACTTTTTTTTAATATCACTTAATTTCAGAGCAGGCCAAGTAGAATGCTGAGTCTTCACGAAAGGAGGTGGACTGAAGAGAAAATAATCGATCAAATTATTTCTCTCCCAGAAACTAACATGAAAATATAAAGTTTTGAATTTCTGGTATGGTATAGTAAAGTAACTGTCCTTGTCAGGAGTTATGCGGGTGTTTGTAACCCATATGAACAAATGAAAAATTAGAATAAGTGAAAACAAGTCAGGAAATCGAAATGACCACAACCAACACCTCCTAGAAAAAAAGCCTCACTCTAAAGTCTTCGTTGTTAGGGTAAGATGAGATTGCTAAGGAAAGGCGTACTTCTAATGGAAATGTTCAAAATGAATAAAAATACCTGAAAATTTAAATACACATCAATACAGTTTGTTTGATATATTACATTGTATATCTGACCATTGAAACGCGTGCAAGTGAACCAATTTTACGTTATATTCACGACATGTCATTCTAAGCCATTTGATATATCACATGCCATATCTTATCATTGAAAATTTCCATATTAGAACAATTACAACACGTACCATTGAACCAATTTTAACTAGCATTGCAAGTTGTTTGATATACGTACAAGGTTTACACAAATGATTGTCCCGGTTTCATGATTTTATTGTAGGTGCATTATTTAACATATCATTACGATACTTTACAAGTACATAGAGCAATCGCCAAGTTTTTTTTTTGTTTTTTTTTGCCATGTTACAGGTGCTCGATAGTGTGCCCCTTTAGTGACTCTAAAGATGTAAAATCTATAGGCAATGAAGCATGTCTCTACTAATCTGAGCAAAAGATCAGTGAAACGAGTTAGGTAATGGCAGATCAGCCGGTAAAACCAACACAAACACTAAGGGTGGTATCACGGTTTCTCCTCCTCGAGGAAAGAAACAAGGTCTCTTCACATAAGTTTCCTGAAAAAAGCGCAAATGAAAAAAGCGCACATGAAAAAAAGCGAACATGAAAAAAGCGTACAAGGAAAAAAGCGTACACTGAAAATTGCGCACACTGAAAAATGCCCGCATGAAAAAAAGCCCATGGATAAAAATGCCCACAGTGAAAAATGCACACACATGCAACGCAATGAGCTAAAAGTGAACAGTATTTTACAATAAATTTAATTCAGAAATTTAAATACTTAAATAAAAATTATCCTTAAATAATGTAAATAAAAACTAAATTTAAAAATGCAAGAAATATAAAAATAATTATAATGTAATAATTATAAAAATATTTATTTAATTTTACAAAATTTTATTTTTAATTAAAATTAGATAAAAATCTAATATGTGATATCAAAAGTATATAATAAATTTTATAATAATTATAATACTTTATAGGTTCTACCCGACATCTATATATTGCCAACTTTGTAAACAATTCCCATTTTATTCAAAATTTCATTACAAATTATTTTGCCTTTACATAAAAGATATACATTGATAACTTCCGTCAGCTAAACCATATAAAATAATACTAACATGTATAGTTTTTTTAAAAGAACTTAAAATTTTTTTCTTACTAATTATTTTCGTCTATAATCTATTTGCAACCTACAGGTATTGGACATTGAAACTGAAACACCTTCGCAAATAGCACTGGTTACCCCCAGGGCTGAATAGAACCTTCTGCTAGGTAATTAATCGTATGCATATCAATGAATCACGTGTCAGAGGTCTTGGTAGTCACTCCAGTAGAAAAGTTCGATAGTAAGCTTCAAATTGTCTGTGCAGAGCGCTATAATGGGAGACATATCCGACTTCAAAAGAGGGCAGATTGTTGGGGCGCGTCTAGCAGGTGCATCTGTGTCCAAAACTGCTACACTTTGTGATGTCTCACGTGCTACAGTATCCAGGGTGATGTGTGCATATGAACAGGAAGGACGAACCACGTCCAGGAGGAGCAACTGCAGGGGAAAACGGAAGTTGTCGGAAAGAGACGTCAGGACATTGACCAGGATTGTTGCACGAAAGCGGAAAACCACCGCAGCAGAAATCACCGCAGAAATGAATACACACCTCCAGGAACCTGTGTGCACAAAGACAATCCGTCGTTACCTGCATAAATCCAACATCCATGGCAGGGTTGCTATAACGAAGCCTTTCATCAGTAGTACAAATGCCTCCAAGCGGGTTCAGTGGTGCCGGACGCATAAAACCTGGACGTTGGATGACCTCAAACGCGTCATATTCTCGAATGAGTCCAGCTACACTGTCTTCCAAACAACAGGGAGGGTATTCGTCTGGAGGAGCCCCTCTGATGCCTACAACCCAGACTGCTTGGCACCCACAGTCAAACACGGAGGTGGATCAGTAATGGGTGGATCAGTAATGGTCTGGGGTGCAAACTGTGCAGGACCTCTACCAATCCTTCCCAAGACGTGTTGCTGCTGTGCTGGCTGCCCACGGTGCCCCAACACCTTATTAAATAAAGATTTTGGATTTCTACCAGGTGTTTCGGTTTCAATGTCCAATACCTGTAGTTGATGATTATAAACCACATCTCAAATGCCGTAATAAATTTTGCTCATAAGTGTTTCAAATATGCTAGTTTCTCAAATATCTATTCTTTATGGGAAAAGTTTTTTAATTTTTTCAACATTCCAGTAATTTTAGATAAATCAACGCTCAATATATTAATATGTTTAACAAACTTTCCATTGTCACTATATCATGTTCCCAAAACACGTGCTTTATTCATAAAATTTTACCTCCCCCCCCCCATTTTTCAAAATATTTTAAAGAAATTAACTACTTTATAATCATTATATAGTTTTTTTATTATTTCTAATCAGTTATATCTTATTTTTTTTATTCCCAAGGACATTTTAAATGGGATTCTATTGATATTACATTTATATTTTCAATAATTGGAATTATTATTTTTTCCTTATAAATGAACTGCTCATCGATCCATTCCGCGTCATACTGCTTTTCACTAATGTTCATTATAGCTAAAATTTCTTCATTTCGTTTTGTCACTATATGAGATGGCCGTATTTTTGGCATCACAGGAACCATGCCACAGTTCTTTTGATGATGCCTCTAACTCCGAAACTTCTGGTTGGAATTCGATCAAATAACAGCTTTATATACCCTGTTATTTCTCCAAGTTTCATTAATCTAGGCATTTACAGAACCTGAGTTATTAACTTGTTAATCTTGGTGGCGGCATTTTTATTTCTGTTCATATCTTAGTTATCGTTTAAATTCGGACCCATGTTCATATCAACTTTTTTGCTTAGAATCACTCATACTACCTCCCCTCCAAATTTGTAAGATACACCCTGTATATTTATAATAGTGATAACTGGGTTCAATTGCAACAAAGTAGTTTTATTATTAGTACGCGTTTCGGTTTTTAAATCATCGTCAGTTATGTTTGAAGATTTAAAAGATTTTGAGCAACTTATATTTTATATTTTGGTCAACATGGAGGGTGGGCTAGGCTCCACATCATTTCCCAGTTGGTGAAGGTGTTAATTGGGTCCACATGGGCCTTATTTCACCCCAGTCGATCTCCAGAGAGACTGCTGTAGAAGAGTACATTCCTAACAACAAAAAATTGGAGAGGGGAAAAAACTTCGAATACATGTATCAGTGAATGTTATAAACACGATTAAATATACAAAAAATTAAAAAATAAATTTAAACAACAAATTATTTGGCTACAAAATAAAATAATGTACTATTATCATTGGCTATATGTAAGAATGAACGGATATTTATAAGAGAAAAGGACGAGACACAAAAACCCTGGCATACAATAAAAAATAGTTATTAAATAAAAAATACAAAATAAATAATAATTGACAAAAAATTAATAAATAATAAATAAAATCAAAATAAAACTGGAAATATAAAATAAAATAAAAAGTCGACGTTTCGGATAGGGACTATCCTTTATCAAAGCAAAAAGGATAATTCTCTAAAGGCAATTAGAATATTAGAAGATTATCCATAACTTCAGGATGCAAGAATGTGTTATGAAAAGGCTCTATTATAAATACATGTTTTAATATAAAAAATAATTTAAGTTAAAATTTATAATATACTTTTTATATCACGTATTAGAGTTTTATCTAATTTTAATTAAAAATAAAATTTTGTAAAATTAAATAAATTTTTTTATAATTATTGCATTATAATTATTTTTATATTTCTTGCATTTTTAAATTTAGTTTTTATTTAAATCATTTAAGGATAATTTTTATTTAAGTATTTAAATTTCTGAATTAAATTTTTTGTAAAATACTGTTCACTTTTAGCTCATTGCGTTGTATGTGTGCGCATTTTTCACTGTGGGCATTTTTATCCATGGGCTTTTTTCCATCTGGGCATTTTTCAGTGTGCGCAGTTTTCAATGTACGCTTTTTTCCTTGTACGCTTTTTTCATGTGCGCTTTTTTCATGTGCGCTTTTTTCTGGTCACCCTTCACATAAGGTCCAAGGTCTCCTCGAAAATCTTCGATTCCGTTCAAGCTTCCATTTTCTTTCCCTC
>JAHWFO010001731.1:693128-723991 GCA_023313115.1 Rhysida immarginata | reverse complement strand
CGAAGCGGAAAAGTCACCTGACCATCTGGGTCCGAACAACAATCCAACCTTCAATGTTTCCAACAATCGGAAAAACACTCATTGTTTACATCCAAGATGGAGACAATGAAGATTGGATTGTTGTTCGGACCCAGATGATCAGATGACTTTTCCGCTTCGAGGCCTGTCTTTGTCGTTGGCCTCGTAGCCTATGCTCATAGCTGTATGCTAATTGGAAATCAGACGAAAAAATGTCTCTAAGATTCATTGAAATCTGCTGCTAAAGAAAAACAATTTGAACGAAACTTGTAGAAAAAGTCACGTGCTACAATCGTTGTTCAATTTGATAATGATATCAGCCGTTAATGGAGTTATCAATAAAAACATGCGCTAAATTCATTAAATCTTATGCTAAAGAAGCAATTTCAATATCAGGTGATCCATTTAGTGCGCAACCCAACAACATTTACCTTGCATTGCTTTAGTTGCGTCTTAAATGGATCACTGTTTTTAAATTTATTGTTTAATATTCCTATGAATTTGTATGCTCATTTTAAGTACTTATTACGACGCCACAAATAGCTTGTACTCATAAACCTGTATGCTAATTATCTCGAATTTAAGCCGAGTTTTCTTGTAAAGATTTTCTGGAAAATGGAGATCTTCATTTTACGCCACTTCCGTGATTTTTTTTGTTCCTCTCTCCTTCGCTGCCCCTGGAATTGTTCCGTGCTACTGGGATTGCCTAGGCCTAACTGATCGATTACATATAATTACAGGCTCCCTCCGCCCGTAGATCGATTGCTGCTAATGACGCTTCCTAATGAAAGCAGCCGACGTCGGCCATTTGCAGGAGGTGTGAGCGTGTCTGCCGTGGATGCAACCGATTTTTTAACCAATTCTGCATCGATTTCGCGCCTGTTTGCAGACGATATCGAAATCCAGTAAAATGGATTCAAGGAGGCAGGAACGCAAACAACTGAAAAATAGTCTGCTTTTTGACAAACTTTATTGATTGATTAACACTCAAAGGTTAAAGTCATGACATAGCAGCGTGAAATTGACACTATTGTCGTCTGTACATGACAACATGGACTGGTTGCTTCCTAGTACCCCCACAATGATGGAGTCTTCCAGCACGATAATTCTCCATGTCATCGAGGCCAAGTTGTGTTGCAGCACTGGAACATTCAGGAGTGTAGCCAGTTCGATCCCCAGACATGAAGCCTATTGAACATTTATGGAACGTGTTCGAGAGGTCTCAAATGGATTTCCGGTTTTATACAATTTGAACAATACTGTGTTCAGCCGCAAGGAAATCCATTTACTACGCAACACAACAACCTTTAGTTTATATTGCTTGAGTTGCACTTCAAATGATCTCCGATTTTACATAATACAGAGTATCCCGAGAGGAATGTTATTGAAAAAGTTTATACTGGGTTTTTACTTTGATGTGGTCCACCCAAATATCTACAAATGTATTGAAATTGTCAACAATCTGCTAATACAATGCTATAGGAAAGTGGGGATGCGCAATCGGATGCTCATGTCAAATTTAACTTTTGACCTCTTTAAGGAGTCAAATCATAAAGTAACTTTTTAACCGTGTAAGATACAACAAAAGTGGTAATGGAAAACTTCCATTCTTCTATTCCCCCCCCCCCTACTTCCAGACATCACTGTTTGTGGTCTGGCAGTCGCCGTTTCTTCTGTTCCGCCTGAAGACTGGCCGCTTTTTCCTTAGTCTCGGCTTCAAGGACGTCCACAAAATGTTACTGTAGTAGGGTGCATTTATGGTTCGACGTTCTTCCAGAAAATCCGACTTGAATGATATCTTAATGTCCCAGAATAGTGTCGCCTTCATTTTCGTTGCCGACGGTGTCATTTTGAATTTCTTGGCTCGTTGTGATTCTATGTGTCCCCACTCCCTGCTCGCACGCTTGCTTTCAAGAATATGGTGATGATTCCATGTCTCGTCGATGGTCACAACACACCTTCCCTGTCCTATCGCTGCAGAAGAATGGAACAGATTTTTTGTGATCCTCGGTTTTTGTGATCACCCGGTCGGTTTTTGTGATCACCCGGTTGGTTTTTGTGATCCTCGGTTTTTGTGATCACCCGGTTGGTTTTTGTGATCCTCGGAGAGTTGCTAAGGGACCCATCTGGCACAGATCTTGTTAAATTTCAGCTTATCGTGGATGATGGTCTCCACATTGCCAGTGCTAATGTTCAGTATTGAAGCCAATTCTCGGACATGAATCCGCCTGTTGTCCCTTATCAGCACATTTGTTCGTGCGATGATGCCATCATGGATAGCAGTTGCTGGCCTTGCCTTATGAGGTTCATTGCCGAGATACTCGCCCTCTTTCAAACTTTGGCACCAAACAAAGACGGAGAACATGACTCGGTGAACTGTCTTTGAAGTCTCTGATGAATTTCAGTTGCTTTCACGCGTTCGTTGTGGAGAAACTTGATGATGATTCGTTGTTCCCCTTTGGTCGACACATTGCTGTCCGCCAATTTGTTTAAACAAACAATCGGTTGTCATGGCAACCGGATGAGGGTGCTGCATTTGCATGAAAGTTTAGATTTTTACAACAAAAAATAAAGTCCAGGTCAAATTTGAACGCTCCTCTTGCATTAGTACATCATTATAAGAAGAAATTGTTAATCGTATTTCAGCCAATAATAAGCCTTAAGGTATGTAAATGTGTTGGCAATTTATGCATGATATCTGATAAATATACAATTCTATACCAACACATTTAGAAATATTTACGTTTCCTCTCTGTAAACCCTGCATAAACACTCTTCTCATAGTATAGCAATACGATCGAGTGAGTACAGGTATAATGGTGAACTATCACATGAGAATATTTATGCTCGACAGGAGGATATTTATGCTCACATGTTTAGACAGCACCAATATCGTCTGGTTTCTAGTGAACAAACTGAACAAAAGTTGTAGCAGGTGACATTTTCTATAAGTTTTGTTCAGTTACTTCATGCTTAGCATAAGATTTAATCATTTTGTAGGCTCACTAGTATATCTAGCTCCATTATCGATTGATTTCCAGTGAACAAATTGAACAGAAGTTGTAGCACGTGACATTTTCTAGAAGTTTTCTTCATTTGTGACGTCATCAGATTGTCTGCTATTATCGGCTGCGGACTTATTTCGTAGACACAGAGAATTATACTGAATACGCAAACCACATGACCTATCAAACTCTTCCCTCATTGGCTCGCGTCGTTGCTAATCATTTCCGCTACTAATTAGGGATCTGAGCGTAAATAGAACAGAATCGCTTTCTAATGTCGACCTCCTTCCTCCGGCCACGGGGGCCATTTTCTCCCGCTTTCTTCCTTGTCCCCCCGGGGACCACGTGTGGGCGCGAGATGGGGTCACCGGCGGGAGGTCCCAGGGCTCGCGCTTCCTCGTGCAGGCGTTGCCATGTGCATCCTCCTATGCCATTGATTCATGCAGTTGCTCATTTAGTTCCGTCTCCTGCTATCTCGCCTCGCTATCTCTCGGAATGGAAGGAATCTGCTGCTGCGTTCTCATTGAAGGATTTCGCAGACGATTTTTTGGGTTCGGGACGCTACTGAATTGCATTTGAAGCATGAGACGTGATGGACAGGTTGCTTAACAGCTTAAATTGGCAAAATCTTAAGCTAAAAGAGGAGCAATCTGATCAAAAGTTGAAGAAAACGTCTTATGCTGCACTTGTTGTTCAATTTCTTCACCGGAAGTCAGACGATATTCATTAAATTTCATCAAATCTTACGCTAAAAGAGAAAAAAATTTGAACAAAAGTTGTAGATATAAATCTTGCTAAACTCGTTGTTCACTTTATTTACAGGAAGTCAGACGATAATGGGACTATTGATACATGTAAGCATAAAAAATGATTAAATCTTATGCTAGGGATCATCTAATTGAACGAAACTTTGTAGAAAATGTCACGTGCTACATCTGTTATTCAATTTGTTCACTGGAAATCAGACAATAATCAAGAAACAGATACAAATGAACGCTCGAAGTGCCTCAAATTAATCAAATCTCATAAAATTTCATGCTGGACGAAGTATTTTGAATAACACTTGTAGAGACTGTCACATGCTACAATCGTCTGCTAATCAGTGTCGTCTGCGAAAGCGATATATCCAAATGTATCTCCAATTGGTAGACTGGTTAGGACGCGGTGTTAATAAGCACGCAGCCCTGTAAGCACGTGAATCTCGCGTATGGTGTAACATTACGTGTAAATAATTATAACAGAACAAGTAGGAAATCTCACGTGCTACAATCGTTGTTCAATTTGTTTACTCGAAACCAGACGATATTCGAGTTATCAGTACAAACAGGAGCTCAAATGATTGAATTTGATGAAATCCTATCAAATCTTACTTTAAGAAAAAGGCACGTGCTACAATCATCTGTGAATGTAACAAGAGTGTATCTCTGAAAATCTTATGCTAGAGGGAAATAATTTGAACAAAAATTGTAGGGAATATCGTCTGCTATAATCATCTGCCAAACTGTGTCGACATATAAATAATAATAATAATAATTATAAACTGGAGATGCTCTCCAAGCATAGGTAATGATTTTTCGAATGAAAAACGGAAGGAAAAATTCTGCGACCTGGATTCGAACCAGGAACCTCGACTATCATGGGCGACGCCTCTACCAGTTGGACTATCGCAGTTTTCTGATGGTTTGGAGTGGAGAAATTCTCGATCTGCGGGCCAGGTTCCCGTCTCCCTTTGGGCTATCAACCGTGACAACTTGGTTGTCTTTAAGACACCTTGAGACAGCTTGGTTGTCCAGGTGTCTGCGATAGCCCAACTGGTAGAGGCGTCGGCCATGATAGTCGAGGTTCCTGGTTCGAATCCAGGTCGCAGAATTTTTCCTTCCATTTTTCATTCGAAAAATCATTGTGTCGACATAATTGAACAAAATTTGTAAGAAATCAGTCAAGTTCGACTTATGAACGCTTCAAATTCAATAAATCTTCTGCTATAAGAGAAAGTATTTCAACAAAAAATGTAGACAATGTCTCGTGCTACAATCTTACTTCATTAATTATTTAAAATAAAACAATTATATATTGAATTAAATTATATAATTGGCTTCTGATCTTACTTCTGTTTCTCATAAAGCAGACGATACGCTCGGAGGGCCTCAAATTCATTAAAAGAGAAAAATCTTGTTGCTAAAAATCTTCTCAAAATCTTGTTGAGAAAAAATTATTCAAAACTTGTAAAAAAAAATCTGTTGCTACATTTTTTGATGAATTTGTTTACCGAAAATCAGACGATATTGGAGATACTTGTGCAAGCGAATGCTTAGAAGGCCTAAAATTCATTAAACTCAAAATCTTTTGCAACAGACGAAGTATTTGAACATAACTTGTAGATTATGTCTCATGCTACATTTGTTGTTCAATTTATTTACCGGAAATCAGACGATTTAAACGGAAAAATGCTTCAAACTGATCAAAACTCGTAAAATCTTATGCTTACTATTCATTAGTTGGATCCGTCACGTCGTAGTACAATCGTTATTCAATTTGTTCATAAGAATGACGTCAGCAAACACCATTTTCCGTATGTGCGTGCACGAGGAAAGCCTAATCGCCACGGGGATTCCATATGGATATTTTTCCTCAAAGTACTCTATTATATAAGCCCCTCATTATGCAAACCCGACTTTTTATTCAATTCAAAATAACTTCCGGGTGAGAGATTAATTTATGAGATATCTGTTTACTGAATAGCGATACCAATCCCTAAATAAACACCAAATCCGTATCAGTTTTTGATAACTATTCATTGTTAACGACACCAGGATGTGCCGATAGTATTCCAGTATCGTTTGATTTATACTACAAATTGAACAACGATTGTAGCAGAAGGCACTGTCTACAAGTTTTGTTCAAATTTTTTTCCCTCAGCATAAGATTTCATCAGGTTTTAATGAATTAATTGAAATATCGTCTGCTTTATGAGATACAAATTAAACATCGAATGGAGAGCAGTGTATTTCTTATAAATTTTGATCAATTAGCTTATCTGTAGCATAAGATTTCATGATATGCAGTCAATTTGCAGTCGATAAGTTGCTCATTTGCATTGGTAGCTCGAATATCGTCTGCTTAATGAGAAACAAATTGAATAGTGACTGCACAGCAGTGTATTTCTAATGAATTTTAATCAATTTGTTTAGCTCTAACAGAAGATTTTATGAAACCTGAGCGTTCATTTGCACTGGTAGCTTTAATATCGTCTGCTTTATGAGAAACAAATTGAACGGCGACTGCACAGCAGTGTATTTCTAATGAATTTTAATCAATTTGTTCCGCTCTAGCAGAAGATTTTATGAGATACAGTCGATTTAAAGGATCTAAAGCGTCCATTTGGATTGATAAATTCAATATCGTCTGCTTTGTGAAAAACAATTAAAACAATGCATGCACTTTAGCATACGATTTTACGAGATTGATGAACTAGTGCACTTTAGCACCAGTTAGCATTGATAGCTCGAATATCGTCTGCTTTACGGTAAAAAAAAATGAACAACGATTAATAGCACGTGACAATATCTATCAGTTTTGTTCAAATTATTTACCTCTGGCAAAAGACTTTCCAAGATTTGATCAATTGAAAGTAATTTGGCGCAACTTTTGTATTAATACAGTAACTCTAATATCTCCTGCTTTCCGGTGAAAAGATTCGTACAAATTCGACAAAGCTTGCCTATTTTGATCAAATTGTTTATCTTTAGCAGAAAATTTTGTTCTTTTCCTTCATTTCTCGCATAAGATTTTAAGAGATTTGGCCAATATATAGCGTTTTAACGCCTGTTTCTAATTGATAGCTCGAATATCGTTTGCTTTCCGGTGCACATATTGAATGACGAATTGAGCACGTAATATTGTCTATCAGTTTTGTTGAAATTCTTTGCCTCTAGCATAAGATTCTACGAGATTTAATCAATTTACAGCACCGAAGTATCAACCACTCGAATTTCGTCTGATTTCCAGTGAACAAATTGAACAAAAGTTATAGACGTGATATTTTCTGCAAGTTTTGTTCAATTAGCTAATCCCTAGCATAAGATTTTTATTGTTTTGTATGCTCACAATATCAATAGCTGAACCTTTTTTATCAAATTGTTTCTCTATAGCAGAAGATTTTACAAAATTTGATGAATTGAACAATTTTGGCGACCATTTGTATTGATTACTCAATAGTCATTTGATATGTGGTAACAAATTGAACAACAAGTTTTGTCAATTAGTTCATCCGTACCATAAAATTTTAATCATTTCGTATGCACTTGTGTATTGATATACCAATATCGTCTGCTTTCTGAGATTTTATTGATATTGTGAGTATATAAAATGATTAAATCTTATGCAAGGGATGAGCGAATTGAGCAAAACTTGTAGAAAATGTCACCTGCTGCAACTGTTGTTCAAATTGTTTAATTGGAAAGCAGACGATACATGTGAAACATATTAAATGATTGAATCCTCTGCTTGAGATTTTAAAACTAACACAGCTCTAATCGTTGTTCAGCTTGGCCGTGTTCGTAAACTGAGCCAAAATAAACTACGCTCATTAAGCTCGGGAGCGCTCTGGAAGAGCAAGATTTTACGAACGTCGGGATATAGGAGGCTGGAAATTTACGAACACGGCCCTTGCGATGCATTTGTGATAAATTATTTGATTGAAAGTTGTAGGTTTACTATTAAAACTAACCCATTAACCTATTTAGAGCCGTCATCCATTATTGTTGTTGTTGTGACGTCAGTTGTGTGACGTCAGCGAGGAGGAAGAGCTCTCTAGGCTACGGATGGGCGATCGCATAAAGCTAACAAGGTGGGGATTAGGCGGTGATTTATTATGGAGGAAAACCAAATTAAAAATGTGTTGACTTGAAGAAAAAATGAGAGGAGGAAGACATAAACATAAAAAATGGAAAACATGAAACGACAACTGCTTCTGAGGTGGAATTGTTCTCGCCATTAACACATTGTCCTTTTGTTCTTAATATTCCCCAAACACCCCACCACTCTTGTCGTTGCTGTACTTAATAATTTTACTGATAACTTCCTCTCATAAAAACGCTTTAAAAGGTGTTAATTTTATTCTTATTATAAAGTCCTTGGTTCAAATCCAACTTTAGTTTTTATAAAAGTCCTTGATTGAAATCCCACTTTGGATTTTATAAAGTCCTAGATTCAAATCCCACTTTCGTTATTATTACAAAATCCTTGGTTCATTTCCCATTTTAGTTATTTTAAAGCCCTTGCTTCAAATCCTACTTTAATTATTATAAAGTCATTGGTTCAAATCCAACTGCAGTTATTATTAACAAATTCTCGGTTCAAATTCCAATTTAGTTATTAAGGCTGTGGTCAAAAACCCTCACCGGTGAGAGAATGATGACGTCATTTCTCACTGGGCTAACCGTCTTTTTCTGGGTGAGGCAACATCTCCTATACCTTGTCTCAGCTTTAGTTGAGAGTGACCGTCACGAGTGAAGCGGTTATAGTTCGTTCGCAAGAAGAAATAGTTCGAATAATTTTCTATTTAAGAAGTTCAAAATTCTATCTGCAATCATATTTCCTATTTTTTCTTCTCGATATAATAAAATATCGGCGGATAGAAAAGCCATTTGATAAAATTAAAAAAATAAAAAAAAATAAAAAAAAAATTGATGGAGGCTCTGGTGACTGCCAAAGCCGCGGGTTTTTAAGGCGTAGAACTACTACTGTATGTTATTATTGGTTACCGTTAGTGTGTATTTTTTGGCGAAAAAAAAGAAAATTAAAAAAAAAAAGTTGCTATATTCAATTACATTACAATTTTGTGACGAATGGGTCTGTGATATGAAAAGTAACAAACAGATGACAAAAGTTTCGGAGTTATATTTCTAGTAAATGACAGATCAATGTAAGTATTTCCCAATGTACTTGGATAGTTAGTCGGGACTATGTCTAAATTGAAATGATGTTTCATAAATTCAAATGCTCCTTCGTTTCGTTTGGCATCCATATTGAAATCGCCCATCGATATCAGGGGCATATCCGCATCCATCTCAAACTCTTCATCTATTTGCTTGCAGCTGTCGGTGTATTTCTTTAATCCAGAAAACAAGAACATGTTTGAAAACAAACAACTAAGACCAACATGTTTGAAAACATATATTATTTTAGTCAGATTTATTGTTTTATTTTAAGAAATTAACAAAACTTCAAAGTTCATTTCTTAAAATAATTAATCTGCTTAAAATAATATATATTTTATTATTTTACAACATATTTTTAATAGAAAACTATAAGCGAACCCACCCGTTTGTATAATCGGGAAATAACCCATTGTTAGATTTTTTATTTGTTGTGACAACGTCCACCGTCGCTGATTTTATATAAATCATGATGTTCTGATTTCGCCGGCAGATGACAGGATTCCATGATATTATCTAGAGTTCCTGTAAGTAAAACTCAGGGACTCTAATATTATCTTAAAACGCTCGTGTTTCCATGTTTTTATACCTAATGCACAGGCCTTCTTTATATTAAATCAAGGCTTTTTCTATACAAAAAGGCCTTGTATTAAACGCACAGGCCTTTTCTCGTAGGCCATGGTTAGCTCCAATTAGTTCCAATACACGCCGCCCAGAGATATGCTGCAGCAGCGCCACTCCTTTATTACTCCTGCAACCCATTTCATTGTTTGTTCTGTTGCATCAGTATTAATAGAAATGGCGGCGTCCATGAGTGAAGTCGATTTTATGTATAAAAATACACAATTTTCTTTACAATTAGATGTTGACATGGCTAAAAAGGTTGCAAAAGATGTATTAATGATCCTGAAAAGATTTCTTATCGAGATGTTTAATAATGGGCAAACGCGTAGATCAAAACACCAGCGACGTGACGTAGGACCGTTTTCCTATGCGAACGACGCGATTGTGGCAGATAGCATGACAGGCGGCTTGTTTGCAGCGGAGAGAACAATAGCGTGGTTTTAATACCACACTGTTTTAATAAAACACAGTGCAGCATGACGTCATTTTTGATGCTGCAGCGCTGAGTAAGTGTTGAATTTAACAACTCGCGCAAAATCATTGGTTCAAATCCCACTTTAGACATTATAAAGTCCTAAGTTCAAATCCCACTTTAGTTATTATTACAGAATCCTTGGTTCAAATCCCACATTAGATATTACATGAGGCGGGTTCTATATCTTAGCTGGATTTGATAGCCGGCTGGTAGACTAGTATAGACACCCAAATTAGACGTCATTTGATGGAAAATCAAGAAGAACGCTAGGCTGAAACAATGATATGACGTCCTCACCTGGGACCAATGTCAGCCGGCTGACGAAGCCGCTAAGATAAAAAACCCGCCTATGGTTTGTAAAGAGCAACCACCTGGGAAAGAGCAACCACGTGACCGGAGAGGTTTGTAACCATAGGCTAAGGTCAAAAACTCTCACCGGTGAGAAGAGTTAGCGCTTGGTCGGTCAGAAATCCCGGTGAGAAAACTGTGACGTCATTTTAACGCGGTCAAAAACGCCAGTTAGCGCTGTTATGCCTAACCGGTTAGTCTAACCGTCCTCACCGAGAAAAAGACGGTTAGGCCAGTGAGAAATTACGTCATCATTCTCTCACCGGTGAGGGTTTTTGACCACAGCCATAGTAACCGAGGCTACGGCCATTTTGAATTCACTGGAGGACCAACAAAGCTGCTTTCTACAAATACGCATGCTAAAATTTGCTGATAAATCTTCTTTACTCACTTGAATAACATGGAAAACGCCAGTGAATATTAAAATCTTTAAGTTACCGAAATAAAATCAAAGATAAAGACCCTTATACTATTTCACGTGACGAATGTTTTAGTGATTATTCTAATTTTAACCCTCTCACGCACGAATTATTAAAAACGCTTTAAAATTATTTATTTTTGTTTTTATGATATCAGGGGGTTCAATTATATAGAAAATATAATTATTTTTTTAATTATTTTTTTTTTTTGCCCTCGTATGAGGCTTACGTGACACAAGACAAAGGAGTCCGCTTTTTGCTATTTTTTGCCTCATACGTGCCACTCAGGAGTCGAAATTTTAAAACAAAAACAATAATTACGCAGAATTCCATCTTGTGACGACTTGTATAGCGAAGTTGGACCTTATATGGGGCTATTGTTGAACGGCCAATTTTTTTTTTTAAAAAAAAATCGAAAAATCGTACGAGGGCTACATGCTTGAGAGGGCTAATGTATTATTTGAAAACTTAACACTTCCTAAATAATTTTAATTTATCTGTTTTTAGCTTAATAAAGTTTGAGGTTAAAACGAAAAAAAACCATTACTGACAAAAAATGATCAGAGCAAATTCGGTAATTTTTACACATTTCTTCACTGAGATCATCTCATTTGAGTGAACGAATCCATGCTGATCTTCTTTCACTTTGCAGCTTTCGAATCTCCTCTGAATGTCTACGATTAATGGCGGGAAATCGATAGAAAGAGGCGTTAGTTTTCCTCCTTCGTTACCACATTCGATCACAGCGCAAAAATTAACCATTTTTAAATAATTACAGCTGCAAAACTTGCAAACGCGTTATATTCATAGTGTTTTAGCCTGTTGTTGGTCCTCCAGTATCGAGAACGTACCAGAATGCAATGCGGTGTGACGTCAGTTGCTCTCTCCCTATAAAGTCCTAAGTTGAAATCTCACTTTAGTTATTATAAAATCTTTTATTTAAATCCCACTTTGGTTTTTATAAAGTTTTGGTCCAAATCCCACATTATTATAAAACCCTTGATTGAAATCCCATTTTAGTTTTTATAAAGTCCTTGGTTCAAACCCCACTTTAGTTATTAAAAAGTCCTTGCATCAAATCTCACTTCAGTTATTATAGACTACTTTCAGTGGCTGTGGTCAAAAACCGTCACCGGTGAGAGAATAATGACGTAATTTCTCATTGCGCTAACCTTTTTCTCGGTGAGGACGGTTAGACTAACCGGTTAGGCATAGCAGCACAAATTGGCGTTTCTGACCGCGTTAAAATGACGTCACAGTTTTCCTCTCTAATTTTTGTTTGAGCTCTTTTAAGAAAAAAATCACACAACGTAATGAATGTAAATTTTAAACGATGTTTAAGAGATAACTTAAATCCACTATACTGATCTAAAGCCAATTCTTAGTTATTTTATTTAATTCACTAATGTTGTGAAATTTTATAGTTTGTCTTAGAATTACTTGAAGTATATTACAAGTTTTAAAAAAAATAACTTCATAAGTAATTTAAAATATTGCGGGGTTTTTTTTTGCTTAATAACTGATTAATATAAAACGTCACATTTGTTATTCAGTGACAAAATGAAACAAAAAAATAACGTTTAAAATGTTACAGTTGAATGATATTGACTACTTACAGATATATTTGGTGAGGAAATAGGCCGACTTTATCTTATTGACTCTTGCTTTAAAAGCTTTTTTCTCTGATCCGTTTTGTTAAATTCTCCTAAATGTTTGAACATTTATTTATTCTGTCAAATTGTCATATTGGGTGGTCTGACGTTCGTCATAAACTTGGTTTTTGGAAGGAGATTCTTAAATCATCTCTTGGTTTTTTGTCAAATAAACTGTTATTATTTTCATTGCATGGATTTAAATAAACATGATCATTTATATCAAATTTCGAATCGATATTTATTTTATTTCGAATTTCTACGATAATCAAAAGATTCCGAATCTTGTCATCGATATTTGCTATTGTCGGCCCCCTCGCGTAAAGATCAGTCGAAACATTCTTTACTGAGAAGTCAGAAAATTAATGTCAGTGCGTTTACATTTATTTTTTTTTACTTCACTTGCACACAGATATGTATTATGTACAAGCAGAATATTTAAAGAATAAAAAAAAACAAAAACCGACGGTGTGTTTTTCCAGTGATTGGTACACACTTAACAGTCCATGTCTTGAAAACTACTGAACCGATTTTCATGAAATTTGGACTGTTCTCTAAGTTGAAAGATACTTAATCCAATAAAAAAAGAATTATTGCAATTTGATTTCTAGTTTCTGAGAAATACATGGATAACCATACGTACATACACACCTGTTCAGAAACCCGCATAGACTAACATAGACGAATATTAAAATTCAGTGATTAAATAGTTACGTCTTTATTAATCTGTAAATTAGCACGTACAGTGCTTTCCCGTGTGTGAATTTCACCGCTCAGCCTCGTTTTCAATCTGCCAAGGACGCCGCCATTTCTCAAGTCTCGTAAACGTGAAAAAGGCCCATAGTGTTATATAATCCCTTCACATCGATCCACGGGACCGAAATCGTAGGATCGGAGCTTGAAAAAGTTTGAACGGTTCAAACTACTGCTACTAGCGATTAGTCGCCTCGATTTCAGTCGGATCTTGGAGTCGGAACTGAAAATCGGTTTCCATAGGCTCGACTCAGTCGGATACGATTAACGGAGGATCGGACCTGAAATCGGAGCTATGGGAACCAGCTTAATACCTTCTTAAATTGTTTTACACACGATTTGAATCACCCTGTATATATATTTCGAAATGTTCCGTCCGGTTGCAAATTCATGTTGTGTTCGGAAGTGTATTGCAAATCAATACTTACATGAGGCTGGCAAACAATAAGCGCAATTAAACCTCCACGTGATTACAGGTAATTTGCTGATTTTGGTGGGTTATTCTTTCTGCAATCGCTTCAGACATTCGCAACTTACAAGAAAAGGTTACTTCATTATAAATTTTTATAACATCTGTTTTCAGCCATTTAAATCTTGTAGGCGATACATTCTCCGCCGAAACGTACGCTAGCAATGGAAAAAATGGACGAACGGAAGTTTTTTGCCCGCCGGAAGCAGCTGCCGCGCAAGCGCGTACCCCGCCCACCATCTTACTGAAAAGAATCTATTATAAATCCCAAGGTTCAAATCACATTTTAATTATTATAAATTCCTTGGTTCAAATCCCATTTTAGGCATTATAAAGTCCTAGGTTCAAACTCCAAAATCCTTTGTTTAAATCTTACTCTAGTTATCTTTGATTTATAAGGTTTTTGGTCCAAATCCCACTTTAATTATTATAAAATCCTTGACTGAAATCCCATTTTATTTTTTATAAAGTCCTTGGTTCAAGTCCCACTTTAGTTATTAAAAAGTCCTTGCTAATAATCTCACTTTAGTTATTATTATAAAATCTTTGATTTAAATCTCTGTTTTTTGGTTTTTATAAAGTTCTAGCAACAAATTTCACTTTAGTTAATATTAAATCTTTGGTTCAAATCCCAGGGTGAGGCCAAAGACCCTCACTGGTGAGAAGAGTTAGCGATTGGTCTGTCATATATTCTGGTTAGAAAAGAGTGACGTCATTTTCACGCGGTCGAAAACGGCAATTAATGCTCATATGCCAAAACGGTTAGTCTAACAATCATAACCGAGAAAAAGACGGTTAGTCCAGTGAGAAATTCACCCTAACTCTTCACTCCCAGTTTAGTTATTATTTCAAAGTGCTTGGTTCAAATCCCACTTTAGTTATTATAAAATCCTTTGTTCAAATCCCACTTCAGTTATCATTACAAAAATCCTTAGTTCAAATCCTCTGTGCTTTGGATGAGAAGCTGACCTCGTTATTATTGACAAGAAAAAAAAACAACCAACTTAAACCGAAGCGTCCTTGCTCTGATTGAGTTAACTCCTTCTGCTGGAGCGTTTTTTATAATTTTGTATTTTTATTTTTTCCCCTCTATTTTAGCTACTTCTTTATTTAAACAGGTGCAAACATTTTTTAATTTATTTTTATTTCCATTTCCTTGGGTCATAGTCTCATGCGGTGAGTGATGGTAATTGCTGGTTGGGTCCGCTGACACTGTCCAGTTCGCAAACTGAACTTGTATCTCCTGAATATTCATCGAGACGAGCAAGAGGAAAATTTCTAGTCTGGTTCCAAAGTGACATTTGGCAGGTGGTCATCGTCTTTTCTCACGTGCTCGAGATCAATCGACACTCAAACACGCACGCATAATGGAGAGCATACCTGTTCAGCTCGATGTAAGCAATAGACAAACATAATTCAGCATAAGATTTAATGAATTGAAAGCTGTTTTGGCGCAAGAAAGCATTGATAACTCGAATATCGTCTGCCTTGTGATGAGAATTCAAATTTTTAATCAATTTTTTATGCCTAACTTAGAATTTCATGAGATACAGTGCTTTTAAGCCATCTCCGACTGTAAATTAATATTTATGGCGCTCCTGCTTGCGGAAAGGTCAGTTGTGAAATAAAACATCCACCTTAACCGAACGTGGGAACAGGAACGCTGAATAAAATGTGGATCAGTCTCAAGGTCAAATGTCAATCAAGCGCTTTCACTTGCTCCTTTCACCATTTTTGGTTAGAAAAGTGAATTCCTCTGGCCTGCATCTTCGTCTGCTCCGCCGTGACATCACCATGAGTATCGCACTCCTGTATCCCACCATTCGTCTCGTGGGCCTATATAATCAAGCGTTTGACGATAATCACAAGCTGTCGTTATATCAAGGCTGCTGGGGGTCCTATTGTTTGCAAATTTAATAAATAATAACAAACATGTGCTGCTTGCGGATCCGTCAATAAGGAGTTTCGAGGTTTGAAGCTTTTTTTCTTCATTGCACTTCCTTTGTTAATCAGTTAGTTAACCAGAAAAAAGAAAACATTCGAGATACAAGTGCAAAGGAATGCTTAGAAGGCCTAAAACTCACAGAATCTTATGCAGCAGACAGAATTTTTGAACAACACTTGTACAACTACATTTCAAAAGTTTAGAAACTTCGTTGAAGCATGACCGTGACAACTTGTTTGTGTTTATTGGCAATGGAAAATTTTTTTAACTAAGCACCAATATACCAGCTTTAACATAGGCTTTTATTTTTTTCAATTGCTTGCAAAATGAAAGAGAACTGATTTTTTGAAATTTGCATAGCCGTTCCAAAAGTTTAGAAACGGGGGTTTTTGGTTTCAAAAGTTTAGAAATATTTCACAATTTACAAAATAAAAGTTACCAAACACAAACAAACATGTCAATATTTAGTTGGATAGCCTTGTGCTCTGATTACAGCATTTATTCTTCGTGGCATTGATGTTACTAATTTCGTACATTCTTCATGAGTAATGGTTTTCCACACGTTTAGAAGTTCTTTCTTAAGATCACCCATATTTGCTGTGTCCACTTGTCGTAGTCTGTTTTTCATCAAACGCCAAATATTCTCAATGGGACTAAGATCGGGAGAATTTGGTGGCCATTTCATCACGTCAATACTTTTTCGTCTAAACCAGTCCTTAACAATTTTGGCACAGCGAGAAGACGTGTTCGAAAAGGTGTTCAATACTTGGGACCAGAAAATGCTCAAGCACCTCGGAGTAGAAGTCTGCGTTTACTGTTGAATTTAGGATGCACAGTTCGCCAGTACCTGCAGCACACATGCACCCCCAAACCATTACTTTCTGGGGAAATTTAACACGCTTCTGAAAGCAATCTGGATGAAAAGCTTCACATTGCTTTCTGTAAACTCATACTCCTTTATCATCAAACTCACAACAAAACATAGCTTCATCACGCCACATTACTCGGTTCCAGTCCTGAATGGACCAATCACGGTGCTGTTTCACCTATTCGACTCGAACTTTTCGTTGCTTCTTAGATAATGATGGCTTAATCTTTGGGACTCTTACCCTATATCCAATCACTCCTATTCTTCTCCATGTTGTGGTCTTTGAAATCGTTTTTTTTATTTCGGCACTCCATTTCAATGCAAATCTGGCGGAAGAACTGAATCTATCTTTCTGAACTATACGTTTCAAAATTCCAACATCACGTTTTGAAGTGCACCTTGGACGTCTGCTTCTTTCCCGGGCTTCTATTATAAAACCACCATCATCTTCAATTCGTTGCAAGCAGGGCCGGCTCTACCATAGGTGCAAGTGGTGCACTTGCACAGGGCGGCAAACTTTTAGGGGCGGCAACGGCAATGTTGGGGGAGGGGTTGGCACGGCAAGGCACGGCAAGGCACGGCAAGGGCAAAATTGCATTTTGCACGGGGCGGCAAAATTGCTAGAGCCGACCCTGGTTGCAAGCATTTGCAAACTGCCGATGTAGATCTTTTAACAGTCTTTGCTATTTCTGATAATGTTTTTCCACTAATTCGTAGTTCTCTAATTCGGATCTTTTCCTGGATAGAAAGATGAGCTTTCTTCCCCATTTTGTTGCATCAAAAACAACTCAGGTCATTCTGAACGAATATTAAAGTCAGTAGTTAAATTTTAATGCTCTCAGAATAAAGACAAGTCCATTAAAAGAAGGGAATTTCTAAACTTTTGAAACCAAAAACCCCCGTTTCTAAAATTTTGGAATGGCTATGCAAATTTCAAAAAATCAGTTCTCTTTCATTTTGCAAGCAATTGAAAAAAATAAAAGCCTATGTTAAAGCTGGTTATTGGTGCTTAGTTAAAAAATTTTTCCGAATTCCCAAGTGTGTTTTTTTTCCATTGCCAATCAACACAAGTTGTCACGGTCATGCTTAAGCGAAGTTTCTAAACTTTTGAAATGTAGTTGAATAAAAGGCATGCTGCTACTTTTGTTAATCAATTTGTTAAACAGAAATAATACGATATTCGAAGCACAAGTGCAAACGAAGGCTTAAATTTCATTAAAAACTCGTGCAGCAGACGAAATATTTGAACGAAACCAGACTGCTGATTCAATAATACTTCAATTTAAATGACGTAAATTAGACGATATTTGAGATACAAGTGCAAGCGAACGCTTAGAATGATTAAAACTCATTAAAAACTTTTAAAATCTTCATTTCACGTAAATCAGCGCATATTCGAGGTACAAGTGCAAACGAATACATAGAAGGCCAAATATTCATTAAAACTTATAAAATCTTAAGCTGAGGACAAAATATTTGAATAAAAGTTGTAAAAAATGGTTCCTGCTACAAAAACCGGACGATATTGGAGATTCCAGTTCAAACGACTGCTTAGAAGGCCTAAAATTCATTAAAACTCATAAAATCTTATGTAACAGACAAATATTTGAACAAAAATTGCAGGAAATGTCCCCTGCTACAATGCTACGTCGACTTGATCACGCAATTCAGACGATTTTCGAGAAACATATGCAAACGACTGCTCAGAGGCTTAAAATTCATTAAAACTCATAGAATCTTACGCAGCCAACAAAATCTTGAACTAAACTTGTAGCAAATGGACCCTGCTACAATAGTACTTCATTTAAATTTACATAAACAGAAGATATTTGAGATACTAGCGCTAACAAATGTTCAGAAGGCTTAAAACTCATTAAAACTCACAGAATCAAATATGCAGTAGACAAAATATTTGAACAAAACTGCTTCCTGCTGCAATAGTACTTCAATTCTAATCACGTAAATGAGACGATATTCGAGATACAAGTGCAAACGACCATTTAGAGGGATGAAATTTCATTAAAAAAGACAAAATAGAAGAAGAAAACCTATAAGAAATGGTTCCTGCTACAATACATTTCTATTTAATTCACTTAAATCATACAATATTCGAGATACTAGTGCAAACGACCTCTTAGAAAGCTTAAAATTCATTAAAACTCATAGAATCTTATGCAACCGAAAAAATATTTGAATAAAACTTGTAGAAATTAACAAGTCTGACACCAGACAGAGCAGACGATATTCGATATTCAATATTTGCATAAAATAGATTCATTAAGGTCAACCCCCTCGCCATCCCAGAGACTCCCTAGAAACTGTTTGGAACATGTTGGAACGAGATATCCTCCGACAACAAGATCCTTTTCCAACCAATCTGGTAAGAGAACTAAGAGACTGTCTGGTGATAAACGCCTGGTCTTCCATTGTCATACAAGTACTTCAAGATCTTATAGACATCTGATAGTAATTCAGACCAAAGAAGTCCAATAAAATATTAAACATATAATAGAAAAAAATCACGTGCATAAACACGATTATTTTTATTTGCCCTGAAAATCGGACGATATTTGAGACACTAATGCAAATGAGCATCAAAGCATTTTAAGTTTACATCAAATCAGGTAAACATCGTATGCCAAAGTGTGTTCAATTTGTTTACCAGAAGCCTAACTAGCTTAACAGGTAAACCAGTTATTAACAATGAAATCGAACACGCAAACGAATCAATAAAAACCTACTCCTTAGCCACAAGAGGGCGCCTCCGTCCAATTAACATCAGCATCTTCCGTCACTGTCAGGCGAAAATGGGCATTAACAGATACAAATAGCCTCTCGGACGTGCGCTGACAGTGACAGAACTGATACAAGCAGAAGCCGTGACCACTTTGGTTATAATGAGCCCACTTAGACAAGAAAAAGTCTTCACAGTGAAAACGTGACATCATGTAACGTCACGCGCTTTCATTTATTTTTGTCTCCAGTGCCCTAGTTCCGTGAAAGTTTTGTTTAATGAATAACAAATATTTTTTCAAAAATCTGTTTGTCCGTCACGCAAGTATTCAAATCAGAGGGACTCCTTAAACTCTGGAATAATAATAATTAAGTCAAGTGATTTTATCAAACCTATTCAAATTTCATTAGAATCGTGTGAAAAATAAACCTATTTCACAACCACATAAGGCTATCTGCAGTTAGCTAATGCCATAACAGCCCTAATAGCAACTAACGGTGACTTCAATAGGCCTAACAACAATTAGCTACTGATCCCAATAGTCTTAACGGCAATTAGCTAATAACCTAAATAGGCCTAACAGGAATTAGCTACTGATCTCAATAGGCCCAACAAGATTTAGAGTCTGTCAACATTAGGCCTAACAGCAATAAGCTACAGACCACAATAGGCCTAACAACAATTAGCTACTTACAAGAATAGGATAACAGCCACAGATCATATCATGACTAGCAAAAATTAGCTAATGCGATAATAGGCCTCAGAGCAAATAGCAACTGACTTCAATAGGCCAACACCAATTACCTATTAACAACAACAGGCATAATTAGCTACTTCAACAATAGGCTTGTCAGCAGTAGGCTCTGACTACAACAGGCCTAATAGTAATAAGCTACTGATAAAAGGCCTAACAATACTAACCTACAGACCACAATAGCATTAAACGCAATTAGCTAATGAGCTTAATAGATTTCAAAACAACTAGCTATTGAATTCAATAGGCCTAACTAGTAATTAGCTACTGACAACAATAGGCCTACCTGCAATAAGCTACTGACAACAATAGGATAGCAGCTAGAGACCAGAATAGGCCTAATAACAATTAACTGATGCAATAATTGGCCTCACAGCAACTAGAAACTGACTTCAGTAGGCCTAACAGTATTACCTATTGACTACAGTAGGCATAACAATTTGCCACTAACAACAATAGACCTGACAGCAATAAGCTCCTGACAACAACAGCCTAAAAGTACACTACCCTATCAAAACTCATAGGACAACCCTGATGTGAATGAAAATAGGTCATTCCTCTGCAATGGTCAGAGGACGCTCGCTCCAAATGCGTTCGTAAATTCCCTGCCTCCTATATCCCGACATTCGTAAAATCTTGCTCTTTGAGAGCGCTCTCCGAGCTTAGTGAGCGTAGTTTATTTTTTTACGAACACGGCCAATTTCACTGTTGGCATTCTTTCCAGCAGTACATAACAGAGTATGCTATTATGAGATTAATGATGAAAAAAAAAAATCTGGTTCCAAAGGTTCCTGGTTCGAATCCGGGCTGCGGAATTTTCTTTCCTATTTTTCATCATTAATTCGAACAGCTGAGATAGGCGTACCATTAAAACCCTCACTGACCATCTAATGATTTATACTGCAAGAATGTCTGAAAGTAAAGAGCTTTCAGACTTCCGAAGAGGTACAATTGTTGGGTGTCATCTCGCAGGCAAAATTATTAGAGAGACGTCAACCCTCCTAAACATACCGAAATCGAACGTTCACAACGTGATCCGGGCATGGAAAGAGAAAGGCACCACAAGTGTTCCGCCTAGGACTGGAAGACCCAAGATCATGTCGGCCAGAGACCAAAGGGCTCTTCGTAAGGTGGTCACTGCAAACCGTCACACATCGCTTAATGGACTGACAAGATCGTTTTTAGAGTCGACGGGAACAACTGTGAGCACCCTGACTGTTCGCAGGGAACTGCATGCAATGGGTTTTTATGGTAGAGCAGCAACCCACAAACCTCGCATCAGCACCAGCAACGCAGCGATGAGATTGCAATGGTGCAAAGAGCGACGACATTGGACTCCGGATGAATGGCGAATGGTTGAATGGAGTGATGAGTCCCGCTACACCATCTGGCAATCGGATGGACGGGTTTGGGTATGGCAAACGCCCAGCGAACACTATCTGCCAAGCAGTGTTGTGTCCACGGTGAAGTTCGGCGGGGTCGGTGATGGTGTGGGGGTGCTTTTCATGGTATGTGGACGGACATCTAAACGCAGAGCATTACCAAGACATTCTGGACAACGCAGCACTCTCATCTCTCTGGCAGCACTTTGGCAGCACTTTTCTGTTTCAGCACGATAACGCACCTTGCCATAAAGCAAAGGCTGTAGGGACATGGTTTGATGAAAAGGGGGGTTCGAGAACTTGACTGGCCTGCCTAAAGCCCCCATCTGAACTCCATCGAACATCTGTGGGACGTGTTGGAACGTCGATTGCGCGCTTGTGTGGAACGCCCGAAATCCGTGACCGAACTGTCCAAGACACTTATGGTAGAGTGGCGAAAATTACCTGTAGAAACGTATCAAAACTTGTGGACAGTAGGCCCCAGAGAGTAGAAGCTGTAATAGCAGCAAAAGGTGGACCAACAAGATACTAAAATATGTATATTTTAGAGTGGTTCTATTAAAGTGATGGTGTCCCATGACTTATGATAGGGTAGTGTAATTAGCTACTGGCCTCTATAGTCCCAAGAATGATATGCTACTGACAACAACAGAGCTAATGACAATTAGCTACTGCTATTGTAGGTCTCACTGCCTTCAATTAGTAACGACTTCAATAGGCCTAATAGTTACTGTCAACAATAGGCCTAACAACAATTAGCTAATGAGGTAATAGGCCTCGCAGAAGCTAGCAACTAACTTCAGCCGTAACCACCGAGAGAAAAGGCCACCGCAATGAAATATAATGCATTCTTAAATCATCATAGATTTAGGGCTTATTATTGGTAGAGATACGATAAAATATGACTCCGTATGATGATGTAACAATGTATAAAATTTTCGCGCTCAGGCTTTGAGTAGAGGTGGTGTTGTTTCAGCAGGCCAAACAACAATTAGCTACTGCAACAATAGGCATAACAATTAAGCTACTAAAAAGAATAGGGCTAATAGCAATAAACTACTGACAACGATATGCCTACCAGCAACAACAGGCCTAATAGTAATAAGCTACTGACGATAGGCCTAACAGCAATAAGCTACTGACAACAATATAGCTATTGGCAATTAGCTAATGAATAGTAGGCCTTACTGCAACTAGCAACTGACTTCAATAGACCTAACAGCTACTGGCAACAATAGGCCTAACAACAATTAGTTAATACCATAATAGGGCTCATAGCAACTAGCAAATGACTTCAATAGACCTAATAGCAATTATTTATTGATAATAATAGGCATAGCAATTAGGCACTAACAACAACAGGCATGACGGCTATAACCTCCTGACAACAATATGTCTAATAGTAATAAGCTACTGACAATAGAGCTAACGGCAATCAGCTAATTCCACAGTAGGCCTCACTGCAACTAAAAACTGATATCAATAGGCCTAACAGTTACTAACAACTTTAGGCCTAACAGACATTAGCTACTGACAACAATAGGCATAAAGACACTCAGCTACCGACCATAATAGGTCTAACAACAATTAGCTAATGCGATAATAGGCCTCACAGGAACTAGCAACTGACTTCCCTAGGCCTAACAGCCATTACCTATTGATAACAGGCGGCACAACAATTAGCTTCTAACATCAATAGGCTTATTAGCAACAGGCGTCTACTAAATTCAATGGCCTAATCAGTAACTAGCTACTGACAACAATAGGCCTAAGAACAATTAGCTAAAGACCTAAATATGTCTAACACCAATAGCTATTAAAACAATAAACCTTAAAGCAATTGGCTATTGACTTCAATAGGCCTACATAAATTATCTACTGACTTCAATAAGCCTACATAAATTATCTACTGACTTCAATAAGCCTAAAAGCTCCAAACAGAAACGAGACTTGACACTGAAGACCAGCGAATGGCACTCACCTGTCCAATTTCTCCTGGCTCTATACGAGGTCCCTGCTAGGTGTAGCGCTATATCCATACTGTAGGCTATGTCCTCGAGGTCTTGGTTGCACCTAATGGTTGGTGATGCAAATCCAGTAGTGCCTCTACTTTAAGATTCCATGGCTTTCTGAATCTCACTGACGTCATCACTGCTACATCTGCTGCTTCCTCCTCCAAAATTAGCTTTCTAAGCTAACCTTGAGAAACGCTGCCACCATGTATCGCTGCATGCAAATGAACTCAACTTTAATTGGTTAAAAATATTCAAATTCCACGCAAATCCTTGACAGTGAATAATGTCTTCCTACATCCTGACTACCAGATGCCGGTGCTGTCAAAAGCTTCAAGAAGTTCATTAATTCGCATGAAGAAACTCACGCGAACCCTCATCATAATCAAAAACTCATTAATCTAAGGCACACAATGACGTCGGTTGTGACATCACAAATTGCATTTCGCTTTCTTTAGTAGCAATTCATTCAACTCTCAGTCCTCGAGGCTACTTCTTTCCTCTTTCCGATGCTTCAGCCAATCGCGCATTTATTAATTCATTTATTTCAATGTATCAATATGTATGTAAGTAGCCCTATTAATTATAAATCTAAATTTACAATTGCATTTAAATGATACAAATCCAAATATACTATGCAATTTACGTCGCCGAAATCGATCTAACGCAGTCACTCAAAGCCACTTTGATCTCAAGGCGCTACAGCCTTCAATCACGCATTTAATTAGTAAAATATGATGTATACGCAACACCCGATTCGTTGCTCCAGTTTCTTCTTCCACCTGCTACGATTCGACCTCGTTTCGAGTCTAGAAACATGTGATGGATGTCGAAGAGCTCCAAAACAATAATATAGAAGCTATGTTCATAGAAGCTATGTTCAATAATAAAAACCTTAATTGGCATTCACGTTCTTTGCAGTTCGATTTATGAGAGCAAAATACACACACACATATGGCCAAGGGATGAGAAACATGTGTGAAGCATACGTAAATTTAATGTAGGAAACCGAAAACAAGGACCTAATTGACTTCGAGTAGGGACTACTCATTGTTGGTACTGGTCTAGCTGGAACCACGATTGAATTATCGAAACCATTAAACAGGGTGTTTACTTTGAAGTGATCCATCCAAATATCTACAAATCTATTAAAATTGTCAACGAACTGTTAATACAATCCTATAGGAAATGTACGGGGTGGATAAAAAAATGACCCCCCCCCCCCACCTTTTATTTTCGTACCGAAGCAGATATGCCAATTCTGATGAATCCAATGAATGAATGGTTGTGGGTGACCTATCCCATGGTGCACTTTTCATCATCCCAAATATGACATTAGGACACATTCAAATCCTATCTTAAAATAGGTAACAGATTATTATTATTATTATTAAGTTTATTAAGTTTAAAGTTTTTTACATCATTCATACAAAACATTGCAAATACAGCAGAGTGTAAGCCTATTGATAAGTATAAACGATATAAAAAATCTAAGATATACAAAACTAATAACAATAGAAATCCAAAAAAGCAAAAGCTTATACTAGGATATCTTAAAGAAATCAATCAATAGATAACAAATAGAGAAAAACATTTTCAATATAATTAGTATCTAACAATATAATTTACTTAGATAGGAAAAGGAAACATGATATCAATATCAGAATGTGTGCTTATCCAGTTTTTAATAGCCAATTTACAGTTTCCGTTTATAGAATTCTTTTTTATTTCCATCGGGATGTTATTGAAAATTTTTTTGGATAAAAATAAATATTGATGTGCTGCGAAAGTGTGAATTATCTTTGGTACTATAGTTGGACGTGTTAAAGAAAACCTAGTGGTATGAACAAATTGAGTATCCAACGCTAGTTTTTCTTCTTTTAAAGCCGATACGGCAACTTTGTAAATATATATTCTCCTTAACTCTAAATAAAGAAGGGATTCCTTCTGCCCAAATACAACCTTTAAGATGTAATTGTGGAAATTATTTAATTTATATAAATGAGTCTTATATGTGCCGCCCCATAGCTTTATTCCATATTGAAGAATGGAATAAAAGAAAGCATAATATGATAATTTCATTAGGGACCCTGGAAGATTCATTTTTAAATGTATCAATGTCCAGCCAATATGTTTTAGTCTCTTATATAAGGAGATACAGTGATATTTCCAACTAAGACAAGAGTCAACTATAATGCCCAAGTAATTAAAACGACTAACATTTTCAATCTCA
This sequence comes from Rhysida immarginata, assembly GCA_023313115.1. NCBI lineage: Eukaryota > Metazoa > Arthropoda > Chilopoda > Scolopendromorpha > Scolopendridae > Rhysida > Rhysida immarginata. Next base: position 698,361 of record JAHWFO010001731.1, on the reverse strand, counting down.
CCACAATTTTTTGTACAGCTATTTCTACATAAATAATTATGGAAGAATATAGAGTTATGATTTGAATAAATATCATAATAAGAAAATATTTGGAATTTAGATTTGCTTGGGTTAAGGCGTAATCCACTATCGAATAACCATTTGGATATCAAATTAAGGTCACTTTTCACATCAGTTAAATTAGCAGAATATTCATTAGTATATAAAATAGCCAGATCATCCGCATATGCATAAATAGAACCAGCACTATTTAAATAAAAAATATTATTAATAAAAAAGTTAAACAAAATGGGAGCCAAAATGGTGCCCTGAGGTACACCTCTCTCCAGGAATAAAGAGTTACTAATTATATCATTCAGTTTTGTGACAACAGGTCTTTCCAGCAAATATGATCTAAACCAGTCATTAGCCAAGCCTCTAACTCCAGCATTATGTAGTTTCAATAATAAAAGATTATGATGAACAGAGTCAAATGCCTTTGTTAGATCCAGGTATAGGATGAACGGATTCAATCCATTATCCATAGCTTGTACTATTTGTGTTAGTATCATTTGAAGAAGGGGCTCAGTACCACCATTCTTTCGAAAGCCATATTGTTTTTCAGAAATTAACTTATATTTCTCCAAATAGCCAACAAGGCGAAGTTTCATTGCTGATTCAAAGATCTTAGAGAGAGGAGATGTAATGGTTATAGGCCGGTAGTTACCAAAATCATTCTTATCTCCACTTTTATGAATAGGGATGATAAGTGAGGATTTTAACAATTGTGGAAAAACACCGGTATTAAATGACAGATTTATTAAGTAAGAAAGAGGAGATGCAATTAGCATCTTTATGATTTTCAAAATTTTTGCACTAATATTGTCAAAAAAGGAGTTATTTGAAGGTTTCAATATAGAAATGTAACGAACAACCTCACAATCTGTCACTGGTGTCAAGAAGAAAGAAGTTTCATTATTAGTGTTATTTGGACCAGACAAATCCATCTCTTGGTTGATTTCAAACTTACAGCAGCTTTTAGAAAAGAACTCATTTATTTTGTTAACATCAATATTATCATTTGTAGCTTTTGGAATACTCTTACCTTTATTATTAATTAAATTGTTTATTACCTTCCATTTACCCTTTATACTGTTATTAACTTGTAAAAGCTGTTCTTGATAATATTTTAGTTTCGCCTTTCTAATTTCTTTCGTCACTTCATTCCTTACTTTCTTATAACTGACTCTCCTTTCGTTATCATTAAAATTTTTTAGCATTTTTCGATAAACTTTATCTCTTGTATGCATTAATTTAATTATTGAAGAATTAATCCACGGTTTATGAAACCCCTTTTTCCTGTTGGAAATTTTTATATGGCTCGATTCAATAATACATTTTTTGAGATGTACGATAAACCAAGTCATCGCAGCATTTACATCATCCAGTTCATAAAGTGGATCCCAGTTAGTATCCGAAACCAAAGTATTCAACATACCATAGTCAATACTAGTTAAAATATGTGGTTCATCTAAATTACTATTGTTATTACTCATTATTTTTAGTATAAAAGGAAAATGATCAGTAATTGAATTTTTGAAAACAAAAATCTCAGTAACTTTACGTAAGGATTGACTAATAACACATTGATCAGGTGTCGTGGAGGACTCCTGCGTAATTCTAGTAGGTAAATCAATTGTAGGAAATAACTGGTTACTTCTAAACAAATCTAAAATTTTTGTTGAATTATGTTCCAAGGAATCACTTAGCAAATCACAATTCAGATCACCCATAATGATAAGAGAATTAACACTTAATATAGGAATAATTTCCTCAAATTCTTTTATAAAGTCCATTAGAGGCTTGGAAGGACTCCGGTATAGTGCCAGTAGATGAATATTTGTATTATTAGGAAGAAAGCATTTCAAACATAATGAATCTGCAGAGGAGACGTCTAGAAGTATTTTGTGAGAATAAACACTAAAATGTGTATAAACCACAATGCCACTAGCTCTATTGAGGTCCGTGGATCCCCAAAACATTTCATAATCAGGAATCCCAAATACATCAGGATTTATTCCCTTAAGCCAAGCTTCGCTCAGAACAATTATATGAATTTTAGTTCCTAATGAAGACAAAAAGACCAGGAAATTATCGAAATTTTTTGCAATACTTCTTATATTTAAGTGTAAAAGAGTAGTATCATTATTTTTTGTCACACAAGCAGAGAATTCAGATATATTTTCAACATATTTTGAAGAGCTAAAAACAAAATCATCAGCATTAAAGAACATCATGGTTAAAATAACTATTATATATACCTATCTAAAATCATAACTATAAAGAAGCCAGGTCAGCAGCTGACTTTATCTGGAGAATATTAGATTTCTCATCCTTTCTCATAAAGATCGAACCATTGGAGCACCAGACAAATTTATAGTGTTTCTCATTTTTCAAGTTTCTGGCTTGCCAAAAAATCCCACTGAAATACGGAGACAAATGTTCATTTACAAAAATGTTATAGGTTTCCCTACAAATACCCACATCGTATGTTGTTAATTGACGGTATTTCTTTCTCTTATTATAAATGATGTCCGATTTAACTTGTTTACTATTGAATTTCACAACAATGGATCTTGGACGATTTTTTCTAGTTGATTTACCTTGGACACGGTGAATGATATTTATATCATTCTTCCCAATGGGTACCTCCAGTTTATGAGAGATTTTTTCCACAATTTCGTATAGATTTTCATTTGGAGATTCCGGAACACCGTCTATCAGTAAATTTGAATTATATGAGTATTGTTCAAATTGATTCATTTGTTGTTGCAAGGACATTACTTGCTTTTTAAGAATGTCATTTTCCTTTTGTAAATTGAGGTTATCAGACAAGCACTTTGCCAAATTCTTCCCCAAATTAGTAATAACATCATCCATACTTGATAGTCTTTTAAGAATTCCATCATAAGAATCTGATATGAATTGGAGTGAGTTTTTCATAGCTACGACATCTTCTTTAATTGATTGGAATGATTTCAGTTCACCCAATATATGTGTTAGCTGCTTATTTATCTTTTCAGTCATAATTTCAGATATATTTACTTGCTCATTCTGTAAAATAAATTCCGTATCACCCTCGGTTGGCGAATGGACTCTTCTACATGGAGTATTACTAGATCTCTTATGCTTGGCTTCAGAATCATCTTTTGAAATTGTTATAGAGGCAGTCATTTTGTTTTCATCATGCCTCCTTGTTTTATTATCCAATTTACATTTTTTGCAACGCCAAACCAGACGTTTTTCGTGAGCCATTGATTTCCAAGTAGTTTTAGACAATGAGCATTCGTGATGATAATTTGAATTACAGCCAGTGCATGAGATAAAACTTTGATTTTTCTCCAGTCCGTTTTCACAGTTGCCGCATCTGTCTGTCATCTTTGATTTCATAATTCAGATGGCTGTGTGAGTTCAAGGTCAAAAGGTTCAATGGCAAAGCAGTAAGCCAAAGGAGAAATGTGTGAGGGGAGAAAAAGGGTAGAGGGAGGGGAAGAAGAGTGAAGTGGAGCCAAAAAGGGAAATAAGAAAATTAACTAAAAAGGGAGAAAGAGAGAAAAGATAAGACTAAATATAAAGGAAAAAAGTGGAGTGAAGATGAAAAAAACTAGGATATAAGCTTAGAGGAGGGATGGGTGGGATATAAGCCGGAATAGTAGACAGGGGAGGTGGGGAGAAAATCCTATTCGGAAGTATAAGAAGAATAAAGCAGGCAACGGGACTATGAAGTAGGAAAAAGGGGAAAAGTCAAAGAAGGAGGAAGAACTTTAAATAACTTAATGACAGGAAAGGGCAGGCAAAGATGAAAAACGGGAACAAGATAATTAACAGTTCAAAGTAGCCAAGTGATAGGGGAAGGAAGAAGGAGGGGTTCCCAGGGGAAGGGGGTAAAGAGACGGACACACCACTGTGGAATAGTAGTAGAGGAAGCTGGAGCAGAAGTAGGAGGAAAGCATAAAAAGGTAGTGAGGTGGGGGTGCGAGCCAAGTGGAAAGGCCAAAGGAGATAATAAAAAAGAAAAGGAAAAAGTTAAATAAAATAAGAAAGGTTAATGAGTGTGATGTAACGATAAAGAGGAGAAAATAAAAAATATTAAAAATATAAAAACCTAATTTGATAATGGTGAAAAGCAGGAAGGATGACCAGCACTCGCACTTGGGCCCTTCTAAGTACGTGGATTCACTGTCTAGCTAGGCGGCATGAGATGGGTTGTGGGAGGGGAAAAAACTGTGGTCATTGGGGAAGGCGGGAGCGAATGGGGACACGTCTGGCCTCCACGAAGACTATACACTATTCACACGAAAAACTCTAAGATAAAAACACTATTCACACGAAAAACACGAAGATACACGAAAAACTCTAATTGAAGACTTGTTCAGCATGGAATTCCCAACAAAACAAAACAAAATGTCCAAAATCCGATGGACGGATCACCAAAAATCACATGTTGAATTTATTAGTTACCTCCCTATGCACTTCACAAAGACATTTTGATGAGGAAAAGCAAATAAAAGGCATGTGTCGTCACATTGAGCGCATTTATGATTAACTTTGGAATAAAATTATTTACGCACTGTGGCTGTTTGTAAATTACAAATAATTGAGATTGTTGGTGATTCGTTCATCGGATTTTAGAATTCTTTGTTTTTGTTTTGTTCGGAAATCCATGCTGAACATGTCTTCATTTGGAATTTTTCGTGTATCTGTTGAGGTTTTTAAGACAGGATTTGAATGTGTCCTAATTTGGATATTTGGGATGATGAAAAGTGCACCATGAGATAGGTCACCCACAACTTCACGCACCATGAGTCATTGGATTCATCAAAATTGCATATACAGGGTGTTTCATAATTGGTGTCCCGTCTTTAGGTCCAAATAACGACTCAAGGGGAACAGATTGGGGGAAAATGAATATTGATTATTTGGTTTTAATGTCCCCTAATTCAGAATAAAAACATTTCGCGAAACAATCAGTATCCAGATTCCTCTAGGCAAGATCTACATTACTATGAAGTTTAGGCCCAATTGTTCCAATGGGATCGGATTTGCGGGGGTGGCAGTCACTTGGTCCTTAGAACTATGGCAACATATGGCATGTGATATATCGGAAGTGATGAGAAAGGAAAGAAGATACGAGGTTTTTTACATTTTTTACATATTACGTTCGAGAAAATCAATTTATTGATTATAAAAAAAA
>JAHWFO010001731.1:668566-693028 GCA_023313115.1 Rhysida immarginata | reverse complement strand
AATTTCTTTTTGATAAACGTATCAATGTATTTATGCTTCACTGCTAAAGCTCCTCCTTGGAATGTTTACAAGATTTTATTAATTGCATCGATGTAAAACAACTGTCGTTGTAGAGTATAAATTTGCATTAAAGAAGTTATGATTTGTTAAGTGAAGAAGGGAGCATAAAAAATCAGTTTGAACTTTCTCTAGACGCCGCTGTAACGTAACATTGTACGGAGACCAGATAGTCGAATCATACTCTAAGCCGGGTCTTACTAGGGAGTCGAATAAGAAAATAGAAAACTCTGTGCTATTGAAAAGTGTAGAGTTTCGAACAATGAAATAAGAGATCCTATAGGCTTTAGAGATAATGTGGTTTATATGGTCGGTGCTTAAAAACGACCCGTAGATCCTTTGTGGTAGTTTGTTTATCAAGAGAAGAACCATTTAGGGTGTACGAGAAGCTATGAAAAGAATGTTTCAGTGAGTAAGTGACCGAGTGACACTTTTCATTGGTATACATTTTATTTTCGATGCACCAAGAGCTAATAAAGTATACACTGAACGACCAACTTATTAGAGACATCTCTTACGGAAAATGGATCGGCCTCCCAGTTACACCCAAACAATGGAATAGGCCGAAACCGTGTATATAAGGGATGCATTGGATCACAAGTTGCAGTCAACAGCAGAAGTGGACCGAATATGGGTAAATCCAAGGATTTGACCGACTTTGAACGAGGCATGATCGTTGGAGCTCGACGGGCGCAGTTGAGCATTTCGCAAACCGCGAACCTCCTCGGTTCAACAAACCGTGCAACAGTGTTAAGGGTATTCCCGTGAATGACAGTTATGCCAAAAAGCCATCTCCAACAAACACAACTCCCACTCTTCTGACAATCGTCAATCTTATTATTTTAGTTTTTTCATAATGTGGAAGACCTCTTTGGGTTAGACAGGCTTCTTGCCTATTTCAGTGCATTTCATGTGGAATTTATTCCGGAAGGGTGAGGATCGTGTAAGTACTGCTTACGTCCCACCTGAACAAATGTACACTTCACTGTTCGATTGTCTTCTACTTCATCGAACAGAACTCTCTGTCCATATCAAGTTTTTATATACGCTGACGAAGGCAGCTTGGCTGCCCTTCTTGCTGTTCTTCTTGTTACTAAATGTTTGTAAAAGATACTAAATATTTGTGAAAAACTCAAATGAAGACAGTCAATGAAGTCTACAGTGAAGCCACTTTCTTAGAGAGCAGATGCGAAGAAGCAGCCGCTAATTAGCATACCAGTGAACACATTGTCTGTATAATAATGAAGAACTGAATAATAAACAGTTCTGACAACAACAACAACAACAATAAATTGCACACGCTACGTGGGAAGGATGCAAGAAGACAATCAAAAGTTTAGCAATAAAATAAGTGAAATTAGCTGCAAGGTAATAAGCCTAAAAGCGACTATTATTTGAATGAGTTACAAGTGCCCTTTGTTTCTAACGTAAACAACACCTTATAGTTGTACACATCTGCACTTATACATAAACACATAACCAGTTCTCGCAGTAATAATAATAAAAGCAAACGACATTCGATCGAACCGGAAACAAACAAGAGATGCGACATAGAAATGAACGGATTGTAATAATTTTTATTGCTCATTAATGGACCCCCCTACACACTACACTAGTATAATGTACGAATGGTAACTCGAAGTCAACTTCACGCGCCAATTAAACTCGCACTAAATCACCTGTATCGACAAGGCGAACTGCCGCTATTAAGCTTAAGAGGAGGAGCTCCCGCAATTATCAAACGCCGCAATTATCGTCTGCGTTCTTCAAATGTAAATACGGAGAAACGACTCGGTTGTCAAGCAATAAATTAAAGCAAACAGGCGACGTTCTTCTGAATCGCCTGCTTCGTGCAAACTCCCAAGCGAATTCAACAAGTAGATGAACAATTTGCACACAAAGTTTGAGCTACAAGTGCAAATATTCATCAAAAGGCTTTAAATTCATTAAAATTTCGTAAAATCTTCTGCTAGAAAGAAACAATTCGAACAAAACTTATAGAAATCATCCTTGCTACAATCCTTCTTCAATTTTATTCACCGAAGTCAGACGAAGTTTGAGCTACCAGTGCAAATTGGCATCAAACTATTTTAGTTCATTAAAATCTCGGAAAATCTAATGCTAAGAGAAAGAAATTAAACAAAAATTGAAGAAACTTGCTGTAATTTTTTTTCAATTTTGTTCACGATGTTTGAGATACAAATGTTAAAAAGCAGACGATGTTTGAGATACAAATGTATATATTAACCAAATTGCTTTAAATTCGTTAAAATCTATCTCATGAAATCTGATGCTAAAGGGAAACCGTTCGAACGAAACTTGTAGATAATGCCAACTGCTGCAGACGTTGTTCAATTTTACTCACCAGAAAGCAGACGATATGTGAGCTAATAGTGCAAAAGAGTCTTAATATGCTTTAAATTCATTAAAATCTCGTGAAATCTTATGCTAAAGGAAAGTTGAAAGAAACTTATAGAAAATGTCACATTCTACAGTTGTTGTTCAATTTTACTCGCCAAAAAGCAAACGATATTTGAGCTACTAGTGCAAATAAGCATCAAAATGGCTTTAAATCAATAAAAATTCGTGAAATGTGATGCTAGTAGCAACAGTTTTAACCAAACTTAAAGAAAATGTCACATTCTACAATCGTTGTTCAATGTTATTCGCCAGAAAGCAGACGCTGTTTGAGCTCCAGTACAAATGTTGATCAAAATGTTTTAAATTCATTAAAATCTCATGAAATTTGATGCTAAAGGAAAACAAATTGAACGAAACTTGTAGAAAATGTCACTTTCTACAATCATTGTTCAAATTCTTTTTTTCCACCAGAAAGCAGACAGTATTTGAGCTACTAGTGCAAATAAGCATCAGAATGGTGATAATTCATTAAAATCTCGGAATACTTTCTGCTATAGAGAAAAGGTTGAACAAGTATTGAAGAAAATAGCACGCGCTGCAATTATTGTTGAATTTTGTATGCTTATCCCTAGCATAAGATTTAATGATTCTCACAGGTCTAATATCGTCTGCTTTATGAGAAACAAATTGAACAATGAATGGATAGTAGTGTATTCCCTATGAATTTATATATTCAATTTGTTAGCTCTAGCATAAGATAATATGGAATTCAATGAACTTTTAGCGTTCAAATTTGTTCACTTCTTTCATCCCTCGCATAAGATTTAATCATTTTGTGGATTATTGTCTGATTCCCAGTGAACAAATTGAACAACAGTGGTAGCAAGTACCATTTCCTAGAAATTTTGTTCAATTCCTTCATACCTAGCATAAAAGTTTGATCATTTTGTATGGGAAAAACAAGATATGTAAACAAGTTGAATCCAACGTATTGCGAGAGCTAGACTTACAAACAATTTGAACAAAACAAGTAGAAAAAATTATGAGCGACATTTGTCACAATCAATTTGTTTACCAGAAATAAGACTATATTCGAGATACTTGTGCAAACGAACGCATAAAAGGCCTAAAATTCATTAAAAAAGTGATAAAATCTTATGCTACAGACAAGATATTTTAAAGAAACTTATACAAAATGTCTGCTTCTAAAGTTGCTAATCATAGCTCGACTATCGTTTGCTTTCTGGTAATCAAATTGAACAAGAATTGTAACTCGTGACTTTATCTAAACACAATTCATTATGATTTGAATTCATTGCAGGTTTGTAAAACCTTCCGCTAGAATACCTGTGCATCACTAGCTCGAAAGTCAATCGATTTCCAATGAAAGAATTCAACAATGATTGTAGCACGAAGCATTTTCTGCAAGTTTTATCCAAATTGTTTGGCATGAGATTTTAAAACATTTGATGAATTTAAAGTATCTTTGCACCTGTATGAATTGATAATTCGAATATCATCTGATTTCAAGTTGAACGAAAAATTGTAGCACGATAAGTTATCTGTAACTTTTTTTTACTTAGTTTATCCTTACCAAAATATTTAATCATTTTGTGATCAATAGCTCCAATATCGTCTGCTTTTCAATGAATATATTGAACAACAGCTGCAGGAGGTGATATTTTGTACAAATTCTGTTCAAATATGCTGACTGCGTATAATATTTTACGCTTTTTTAGAATTTTAAGAGTCTTAAGCGTTTCTTTGCACTAGTATCTCGAATATCGTCTGATTTCTAATTAACAAATTAGTCAACAAATATGGTAGCAGAAATAAAGTCTGCTGCTTAAGATTTCATGAGTTTTAATGAATTTTAGGTCATCAAAGCATTCGTTTGCACTTGTCTCGAATATCGTCTGTTTTACGTCAATTGAATTGAGTTACTACTGTAGCAGGAGATATTTTTTACAAGTTTTATTCAAATATTTCGACTGCTACATAAGATTTTTTGAAATTTAATGGATTTTAGGTTTTTTAAGCTCTCACTTGTACAAGTATCTCGAATATAGTTGAATTTCTAGTTAACAAATTGATCAAAAAATTTAGCAAGAGACCTTTTCTACATGTTTTGTTCAAATATTTTGTCTGCTGCTTAAGATTTTATGAGTTTTTAATGAAGTACTACGCGTTCGTTTGCACAAGTATCGCTAATATTGTAAGATTTACTTGAATTGAATGAAGTACTCTTGTAGCAGGAGATATTTTCTACAAATTTTGTTCAAATATTTCGACTGTTGCTTGAGATTTTATGAGATTAATGACTTTTAGGCTATCTAAACATAGCTTTGCACTAGTATCTCGAATATTGTCTGTATTCTCGTTAACAAATTGATCAGCAAGTTTAGAAGCAGACATTTTGTATAAGTTTCTTTGAAATATTTTGTCTGTAGCACACGATTTTATCACTTTTTTAATGAATTTTAGGCCTTCTATGCGTTCGTTTGCACTAGTATCTCGAATATAGTCTTATTTCCGGTAAACTAATTGATTGACGAATGTCGCTCATAATTTTTTCTACATGTTTTTTTCAAATTGTTTGTAAGCCTAGCTCTCGCAATACCATGGATTCAATTTGTTTACATATCTTGTGTTTCCCATCTGTTGCTGAGATCTTTCTATGAATTAATTGCTTTTCATGTTCGTCTGTGAATGGCTGCGGATGTTTACCATTGTCACGTATTCATAAATTTCTGTTCCACTTAACGACGCCAGCCAATCAGAGAGCAGATCTCGTCGTTTGGTTATTCGCATTCGAATAAGTTTTTATTGTTTTCAATTAGCTTAGTGGGTTTGTGACTAACGTTTCATATCGTCTGCGTGACAACTCGAAATGGAATGATATTTTGTTGTTTTGCATGAAGTGGAAATTAAAAGTGATAAATCATTTGCAGGAAATTAGCCCTAAATTGGAATCGTAATTCGGCTGCTATCGAACGGACTTTCTTCAAAGTTGAAGCTACTGAATGGAGGGCCGGAAAGGCTACTTTGAAATGGTGGTATATCGCATGCTTCCTGTTTTCGAATTGAAACAAATTAAACAACGAATGGAGTGCAGTATATTTTCTATGAATTTTGTTCAATTTGATTAGCTCTAGCATAAGATGTTATGATATTGGATCAAATTAAAGAATCTGAAGCGTCCATTTGAATTGATAGCTCGAGTACCTTCTGCCTTATGAGAAACAAATTGAACAAGAAATGGAGAGAAGAGGATTTCTTATGAATGTTGATCAATTTGTTTAACTCTAGCAGAAGATTTTATGAGATTTGATCAATTTAAAGCATTTCAAGCGTCCATATGGATTGGTAACTTGAATATCGTCTGCTTTATGAGAAACAAATTGAACAAGAAATGGAGAGCAGAGGATTTCGTATGAATTTTGTTCCATTTTTTTAGCTATAGCAGAAGGTTTTATAAGATAATTCGAATTATAGCATCTTAAGAGGTCATTTCAATGATTGCAACAAGAGTCTCATAAATGAGAAACAAATTGAACAACGAATGTCTAGCAGTGTATTTCCTTTGTTTGTTGAATTTGTTTAGTTGTAGCAGAGGATTTTATGAGATACATTCGATTTACAGTATGTCAAGCGTCCATTTGTACTGATATCTCGCATATCGTTTGCTTTATCAGAAACAAACTGAACAACAAATGGACATTAGACTAGTTCCTATGAATTTTTATCAATTTGTTTAACTCTAGCAAAAGATTTTATGAGATTTAATCAATATAAAATATCCTTAGCGTCCATTTGGAATGCACAACACTGTATTTTCTATGGGTTTTGCTCTAGCAAAAGAAAATGTGAGAGTCAATCAATATAATACACACATAGGGTACATTTGGATTATTGTCTCTAATATCGTCTGCTTTATGAGAAACAATCTGAACTACGAATGCACTGCGGTGTATTTCCTATGAATTTTTTTCAATTTTTTTAGCTCTAGCATAAGATATTACGAGATTTAATCAATTTAAAACATCCTTAGCGTCCATTTAAAACAGCCTTAGCGTCCATTTGGTTTGGTATCTCTAATATCGTCTGCTTTATGAGAAACAAATTGAACAATGAGCAAGCAACAATGTATTTCCTATCAATTTTGATCAATTTGTATAGTTCTAGCAGAAGATTTAATGAATTTAACAGTAGCATAAGACTTTGCACAACTGAATTAACGTTAGACATTTTGAACGTTAAAATCTGCTGCTAAAATCGAAACAATTTGAACGAAACTTGTCTCATCTTATAAATACTGTTCAATTTGTTTACCGGAAATCAGACGATTATTATGCAGATGAATGCATTTAAATCATTAAATTTCATTAAATCTTATGCGAAAGCGGAAAGAATGTGAACAAAAGTAGAACAATATCTCCTATAACACTTGTACAATTTGAACAAAAGCTGTTGACAGTCTTAGCATATGATTTTTATGAATTTAAGCGTTCATTCAGTATCTTTCCTAAATATTGACTGATTTCTGGTAAAGAAATTGAACAATATTTACATGACGAAGCAAGTTTCGTTCAAACTGACTCTCTTTGGCATAAGATTTAATGAATTTAAAGATGCTGACTTCTGGAAATGATATCTCAAATATCATCTGGTTTTCAGGACACAAACCGAGCAACGACTATAACGCATGATATTTTCTTTTGATTTAGAGCACTTTTTGGACTCTGAAAGGATAACTCGAATATCGTCTGACTTTCGGTGAGCAAACTGAACAACGAGTGCAGCAGGAGACGTTCTCTACGAGTTTTGTTCAAATTTATACGGTTTTAGAATAATATTTTGATGAATTTAATTCTGCTTGAGTGTCTTTAATTGCACCTCAAATATACAACGATTGTTGCACGAGACATTGTTTGTTCAAAATGTTTTTCTTTTAGCATAAGATTTGAGCTTTTTTTTTGCGCCTGTTTCATTTCATCGTCTCAATATCGTCTGCTTTCGAATAAACAAATTGAACACAGAGAGCACAAATCTTATGTCGAATGTGGTCTCTTGGAAATAAATTGAATGACTCGTGACCTCTATTACAAGTTTCGTTCAATTTGTTTAATTCTAGCAGAAGATTTAATGATTTCTTAAGAATATCGTTTGCTTTATGGTAAACGAATTGAACAGCGTTTATAGCATGCGATCTTTTCTATAAGATCTGTTGAAACTGTTTATCCCTCGCATAAGATGAATTTACATATGTTGATCTTTTGAATTTCGTTGGAAGAGAACGCTGATAAGAATTGGCTGTCTTCTGTGAAATTTGCCTTTCATATTTATGGATCTTTTGCATAGCGTTTCCTATGAATTGATTAAGATTGCCATACGATAAGGCGATTTCAATGAAGCGTCTCAACAAATTGTTTCCGTCTGTCATACGTGACATGGGTTCGTGAAGATAGCGTTTCCTCTTTTTCAGCTCTCAGGCCGGATCTCAATGATTTCAGTTACAGTATGTAGCATTTTTTAAAAAAAGTTTTATTCAATTCATTCATCGTTAGCATAAGATTTAATAATTTTGCATGCTCACAAGTATCAATAGCACCATTATCGTCTACTTACCACTGAATAAATTGAACAGCATTTGTAGCACGTGACATTTTCGACAAGTTTTGATCAATTCGTTCATCCTTAGCAAAAGATTTAATCAATTTGTAGCCCGCAGTTCCAATACCATCTGATTTCTGTTGAACAAATTGAACAACGATTATAGCTCGTGGCATTTTCTACAAGTTTTGTTCAAATTGCTTCATTGTAGCAGAAGATTTTACGAGATTTTAATGAATTTAAAGCAATTTGATGAATATTTGCGAGTGGTTGCTCGAATATCGTCTGCTTTCCAGTAAACAAATTGAATTACGAAGGGACAGCAGACTATTTCCTGTGAATTTGAACAAATTGTCTAGCAGAAGATTTTATGACATTCAATGAATATTAGAGCTAAAATCTGTTATACAACGGTTATTTCCGCATAAGCTTACACATGTTAGTAAAGGCTTCAATTAGCTCGTGAAATCTTCTAATAGTGATAAACAATTTTGAACAAAACTAGTAGAAAACATAGATAGTCTATTCCTTGTTCACTTTGTAAACAGGAAAGCAAACGATAGTCGAGATATATCAATAGAACAATGTTAGATCTGTGGGAACCAAACAGACGAACAGGGAATGAAGGACCATGAAAATGACCATCGGCTGTTTTTCTATGTTAACTGTGTTGGCCCTGAGTGTTTTCGCAGCAGGCGATTTTCATAATAACATCGCAGAAGATGAAAACAAAACTAGCGCTTGTTTACATTCATTCTCTACAATTTGTGTCACGCCATGATGAGCGCTTTCATTCGATGAGCGAATCAAGGCTTTTCATAGTATCTTCTGCTCATGATAGCTACTGTACCTCATTAAATAAACAGAACGTTACTGTTTTCTACAAGTTTTGATCAAATTGTTAGTCGCTAGCTTAAGATTCAATCATTTTTCTCTCAAAGCTAAAAGCAGCCGATTTCCAATGAACAAATCGAACAACGATTGTACCAGGAGACATTTTCTATCACTTTTAATCAAATTGATTATCACTAGCATAAGATTTTATGAGATATCTGTGATTCAATTGTACACAAAATCTTATTCTACAGATGAACAAAATGATTGGCTGTTCTAGAAGTCTTCTGCTCAGCTTGTTCAGTGTTTGCTCTTTAACATAAAACGGTCGATATTCACTGAAATCGTATGCTAGAAATGAACGATTTGATCAAAGCAGCAGACAATTCAGGTTTCTTCAATTTTTTAATAAATTTTTGCTCTCTCCAAATTTGTAGAACATGCGGCCGATTGCTACTTCTTCATACATTCATGACAGCATTACGCAGACGGCATGTTGATTTGAGAGAACTAGTCGACAGTGAATCTATTTGAATAGCGTGCGCTTGTATACAGCAGAGTAACAGACGTCGCTCTCCAGTTCCTCATTTCAGTACGAGTCACGTGATTATGAGCGCTCTCATTCGAATCAACTGCTTCTCTACATGTTTTGATCAAATTATCTATCGCTAGCATAAGATTCTATGATGTACAGTCAACATAGCTCGAAAATAAGCTAATTTTAAATGAACAAATTGAACAGTGATTGCAGCAGGAGACTTTTTCTTCAAGTTTTAATCAAATTTTCTATCGCTAGCATAAGATTCTATGATATTCAGTCGAAAGCTCGAAAGTAAGCCGATTTCAAATGAACAAATTGAACCACTATTTTAGCAGGAAACTTTTACTTCAAGTCTTAATCAAGTTATCTATCACTAGCATGAGATTCTATGATTTTCAATGCTCATATCTCGTAAGCAAGCCGATTTTTTTTTAAACAAATTGAACAACGATTGTAGCAGAAGACTTATTCTTTAAATTTTGATCAATTTTTTATCACTAGCATAAGATTTTATGAGATACCTGTGATAACAGGACATTCAAAAAGATTCAAATTCATTTAATTGATCAAAACTAGCTTCATATATTTTTGTTCATATTGTTCATCACTAGCAGAAGATTTCACGAGCTAATTGAAGGGTTAAATGACTTGTATATGCTGAAATATCGTTTGTTTTAATCAATTTAGCACAAGATTTTATATTGAGATGCAGCAGCAAAGTTTAATCATTTCTAAGTCGATTTGATCTTAGTTTGATCAAAATCTTCTGCACAGCTTGTTTAATGTTTGCTCAAAGCAAAGCAGTCGATATTGAATTCATTAAAATCGTATGCTTGAGATAAACATTTTGATCAAAGCAGCAGATAATTCCGGTTTCTTCAATTTTCTAATCAAATTTCTCTCTCTTCAAATTGATACAGCATTCTCCATTCATTCATTACAGCAATGGGCAGACGACCTGTTGATCTGAGCTACGAGAAAAGCAGTCGATAGCCCTAAAACCGCTCTGTCTAGAGAAACAGGCCTCTCTACAATGTAATTCCAGCACGTGATCAGCATTCGAAAGCAACGTACGCCTGCGAGCTCTCGTCCAAGAAAAAAACCCCACAAAATTGATAAACTGCAGACGTTTCTATTCAAATTATTAACAGGAAAGCAGACGATAGAGCGAATGGTTGCATTAAAATCATTAAAATTTCATTAAATCTTATGTAAACAACTAACGAATTGATTAAAACTTGTAGAAAAGGTCTCCTGCTGCAATGTTTGTTCAATTTCTTCATTTGAAATCGGTCTACTATCGAGCTATGAGCACTGATATCATAGAATCTTATGCTAGTGGTAAAAACTGAAGAAAACCTAAATTATCTACTTCTTTGATCGAATCGTTCATCTCTAGCATACGATTTCAATCGACTGCTTTACTTGTAGAGCAAACACTGAACAAGCTGAGCAGAAGATTTGTAAAGCTTTCAGTCACTTTTGTCATTAGTAGCATAAGGTTTTGTGTACAATTGAATGAATTTCAAAGATATCTCATAAAATCTTATG
This sequence comes from Rhysida immarginata, assembly GCA_023313115.1. Lineage (NCBI taxonomy): Eukaryota > Metazoa > Arthropoda > Chilopoda > Scolopendromorpha > Scolopendridae > Rhysida > Rhysida immarginata. The sequence continues at coordinate 682,071 of JAHWFO010001731.1, read as the reverse complement.
CTAGTGACAAGCAATTTGATTAAAACTGATAGAACACGTCTCCTGCTACAATCGTTGTTCAATTTGTTCATTGGAAATAGGCTGCTTTTAAGCTATGAAAGCTGAAAAATGATTGAATCTTATGCTATAGCAAGAAACCGAATAACGGTTTACTTCATGAGATACAGTAGCTATCACGAGCAGAAGGTACAATAAGCAGCCTTGATTCCAATGAAAGCGCTCATCATGTTGTGACACAAATTGAAGAGAAAGATGCATACAAGTTATTATGAAAAGGTCAACACCGATAACATAGAAAAGCAGCCGATGGTCATGTTGATGATCATTTTCTCATCGTCTGCTTGGTTTCCTAGTTTTATTGATATATTTTGACTATCGTCTGCTTCCCTGTATACAAATTGACCAAGGAATAGACTATCGTATGCTTTCTGCAAATTTTGTTCAAATTGTTCCTCACTAGCAGAAGATTTCACGAGCTAATTGAAGGGTTTAGTGACTTGTATATGCTGAAATATCGTTTGTTTTAATCAACTTAGCACAGCAGCAGCAAAGTTTAATCATTTCTAAATCGATTGGCAGCTCTTCTGTTCTTTGGGAATCAAATTGAAGACCACTACTTGACACCGTTATACTTTTAATCAATTTGTATGTCCATGGCATAAGATCTTAACGTTCAAATGCGTTTCATAGGTTTTAGATCTATTCAGAACACGATTATCGTCTGCGATACTGAAGATTTTTGTCTCCTGCATAAGATTTGATTAGTTTTAATGAATTTTAGGCCTTCTAAGCATTCGTTTACACTTATATCTCGAATATCGTCTGAATTATATTAAACAATTGAACAACGATTGTAGCACGTGATATCTTTTGCAAGTTTCGTTCAAATATTTTGCCGTTTGCAAAAGATTTTTATGAGTTACATTGAATCTCAAGCCTTCTAAAAATTCGTTTACACTAGTATCTCGAATATCGTGATATACGAGAATTGAGTTCAAATATTAATGTAGCACGTGACATTGTTCAACAAGTTTTGTTCAATTCGTTTCTCTCTATCATCAAATTTTAAGCATTTTCAGCGTTCATTTATGTCGTCGGCTCAAAAGTCGTCTGATTTCCAGTGTTTAAATTGAAATGACATTCTCTACAGCATGACATTCTCTACAGCATAAAAGTCAGTAGACGGTGTTTTGAACATACAATCTGAACAAAAATAATGAAAAATATCACGCGCTACAGTCATTGTTCAATTGTGAAAATGATTTAAAATCTTCTGCTAGAGCTAAACAAATTGAACAAAATTCATAGGAAATACATTGCTGTGCATTCGTTGTTCAACTTGTTTCTCATAAAGCAGAGGATATTGGCGATACAAATACAAATGGACGCTTTAAATTGATTAAATTTTATAAAATCTTATGCTAATGTTAATCAATTTGAACAAATTAGCATTCGAGAGCTCATGATGCTCCTTAAAATTTTATGCTAGAGTTAACTGATTATAAAGTTATTCAGCAGAAGATACTCTCAGGCGATAGAGCAGCTGTATCTCATAAGATCTTATGCTAGGAATGAACTAATGAACAAAACTTGTAGAAAATATCACGTGCAACAAGTGTTGTTCAACTTGTTCAGTGCACATCAGACGATATTGATACACGTGAGCACATAAAATGATTAAATCTTATGCTAGGGATGAATAATTTGATTCAAACTTGTTTGAAATGAGACAGATTATGTTCTTTGTTCAATTTTCAAACCGGAAGTCAGGCGATATTTGTATTTCTATTTATATATACGTGCGCTTCATGGCTTCATCTCATAAAATAGTGTGCTAGAAAAAAAAATTGATTAAACTTTACTAGTAGACCTATCCTGTGAATGAGGGGAACCATCACTCATCATCTTCTGCGTCGTTCTAATCAATTTGTAGTTCCGTTTTATGACTTCTTCTTCTCTGAAATTAAAACTTTTTCATGATATTCAAGCTACCTCACAATCACAGACCCTCCCAACGGGTGAACACCAATGGGCATTCGGCTGCTTAATAGGCGTGACGAACGGTGGGCGGCTTATAATCGACGCTTCTCAGTCACGCGGGCCAATAGATTATTCACTCGCACGTGATTACACGACTCGGCCTAATTACGAGACTATATGTAAACAGACGCTTTAGGCTTACACTCTTCATCAACGGGAAAAAAAGCAATGAATGTCCCTGAGGGACCTATTTATTTTTTGTTTTTCTTTCATATAACGCCATTTTTTTGAAATAAACAAAGTATATGCACGCGCGTTCTAAAAATTATTATTTTAATATATAAATTTTTATTATAAAGATTAAGTGACCTGAAAAAATGGATCTTATTGATCCTGGGGACATTATTTCTAGATCACTGTCTTTTGCATGTAAACTCTCTTATAAGGATTTTGTAGGCCTATGTGAACACAAGTTTCCAGGACACTTATACTTCAGCAATGCAAGTATATTGATATAGGATGTGGTCCAATCCTAGATTGTTGCAATACTGTTGCCAGTCTAATCTTAGTCTGTTATCATACGGTTTGAAGTCATATCCCAGGCTATTGCCGTAGTGTCGGAAGTCCTATCCTAGACCATTGCCATACTGCAAACTGTAATCCTAGAGTTTTGCCAATCGAATACTAGATTCTCGCTAGTCCAATCCTAGACTCTTATCAGCCAATTCCAGACTATTGTCATAGTGTTGGCAGTCCAATCCTAGACTGTTGGTAGTTCTATCCAAGACTGTTGCCAGTCTAATCCTCGACTTTTGCATATTGTTTGAGTCCAATCCTAGACTACTGCCGCACTGTTGGCAGTCCAGTCCTAGAGTCAGTCTAGGATTGGGCTGGTCAAGAGTCTAGAATTATACTGCAAACATTATGATAAATATCTGGAATTTGGGCTGGCAAGAATCTAGGATTAGACTGGCAACAAAAAATAATGGATTAGGAGTGGGCTGCCAACAGTCCAGGAATGGACTGGCAACAGTCTAGGACTGGGCTTGCCAACAGTCTAGTGGACTGCCAACAGTTGGCAATAGTCTATGACTGGATTCGAACAGCATGGCATCAGTCTAGGATTGAACTGCCGACAGTATGGCAATAGTCTAGGACTGGACTCAAACAAGTATGGAAGTAGTCTAGGATTGGACTGTCAACTGTATGGCAATATACCAACATAGGACTGTCAACAGTGTGGCAACAGTCTAGGAATGGACTAAGATTGGACTAGCAACACAAAGATAACGGCCTAGGATTGGAGTGCCAACAGTTGGCAGTAGTCTAATACTGGATTCGAACGGTATGGCATCAGTCTAAGATTGAACTGCCAACAGTATGGCAATAATCTAGGACTGGATTCGAACAAGTATGGCCATAGTCTAGGATTGGACTGTCAACTGTATGCCCACAGTCAGCATAGTATTGCCAATAGTATGGCAACGATCTAGGATTGGGATGCCAACAGTCTAGGACTGGACTGCCAACAGTCTAGGACTGGACTTCCAACAGTATGATTATAGTCTAGGAATGGACTGCCAAGAGTTCGCCATAGTCTAGGACTGGATTCGAACAGTATAGCATCAGTCTAGGATTGGAGTGTTAACTGTATGGCCATAGAACAGCATAAAACTGTCAACAGTATGGCAACAATCTAGGAATGGACTGCCAACAATATGGCAATAGTCTAGGACTGGACGCGAAATGTATGGCAACAGTGTAGGATTGGACTGTCTAGGATTAGGCTAGGACTGTCAGCTAGTATGGCAATAGTCTAGCATAGGGCTGGCAATAATCTAGGATTGGAATGCCAATTGTATGGCAATAGTCTAAAATTGGACTCGAGCTGAATGGCTACAGTCTAGGACTGAACTGCCAACTGTATGATAATTATCTAGGATTGGATTGTTGCAATATTGTTAGCAATCCTATCCTAGTTTGTTGGCATAATGTTGGCAGTCCAATTCTAGACTGTTGCCGCCATTCTGTTGGTAGTAATATGCTAGACTGTTCTATACTGTTGGTAATCCAATCTCCAATCTTGTTTGTATGGAACTGCCCAAAAGATCAATTCTAGATCTGACAGTAGAGGAAGCTGTATACCATTTTAACGTGGGGATCCTCCACGAATGATGATTGTACTGGCTGTACTTGAACCAGTTCACTGATGTAACTCCTTGACATTATTCCGGACCACTCCAATAAGGAATGCTTTTTTTCTTTACATAACTTTAAACATCAAAGACCTGTAAATCAGAGCACGTGACATTGTTCTGGAAAGGGGTGTCCTGGAAACTTTTGATCACGTGACTATTGTTTTTTTACAATAATCTAATAATGTTCTTCTTTCTTTACAGAAAAGACATGTGCACTTACCTGAGTGTACGTATCCACGAGAGTTCCAATCCAAACGTTCGAACACAAACTCCCTTCTGAGAACACTGAGCTTCATCAAAATTCCATCCTCAACCACCTGCGACCACCATCAGAGCGAATTAATAACTCACTTCATCAGCAAATGATCACATGATTGCCTCAGCCAATGAGAGAGACTACTTCAAATTCACGGCGGGAAGCCATGGCGAGAAAACGTTTTTTAACTCGTTTTGCCTTTAATTGGGGGGTTCCTGTATTAAAAGGTTATTGATGACCGTGTAGTATCAATTAATTTTTTAAACATCTGTTCCTACTTATTGGTCGAGGAACCTTTATTTTGAAGGAAATGTGCTTCCGAGAACCAGTTTGATTAATTTCGAGTCCACCGTCTGTTTTTCGCGTCCAGTTTCCTTAAAGACGCGCTAAATGCAGGAAGACAAAGAGACAATGCCTACTTAGTATGCACAGATCTGTATGCGTTGTCACTCTTTCATCTTTGTTTTATACACACAGACACACACCCAAACAAACACACATGGACAGAGAGAATTTTTTTATTTTAATTTAATTTATTTATATTTATATTTTATTTTATCTTATTTGTTTATTTATTTTCTATTTCATTTATTTAATTAATTCGTTATATTTTATTAATCTACTTTATTTTTGTTTTTTATTTTATTTTTTTTGTTATTTATTTTATAAATTTTATTTTATTTTTTTCATGGGGTAAGGAATTTTTCATATTAATTTATTATTTTTTATGTTTTATTTTTTTATATTGCTGAGAATCAAATTTTAGAATTTGATATTATGGAGAATCTTGTTAATATATAAGAAATAAAGAGATTAAATGATATTGACAGTCGAGGTTCCTGGTTCGAATCCAGGTTGCAGAATTTTTCCATCCATTTTTTCAAGTTCTAAAGAAGAACTTCTTAGTTCTACGGCTAGAGAGGAAACCTAACAGGTTCCTCTCAAATTTTTGTTATACTCGAGGCGAACTGCTATAACCAAAACAAATAATTTGATACCTAACGCTATCAATGACATGGTTCGTTTCTACTGAGAGTTTAGCTGATAAAGCGTTTATGAGAATTCTGAAAGAGGTTATTGCGGGTTATCTTGACGCCCCATTTATTTTAGGAGGTTAGGCATATTAAGAGCTCTGTTCGATATGGTCTCTCATTTGTAACCAAAATTTTGCGACCTGGGTTCGAACCAGGAACCTCGGCTGTCATGGCCGACGCCTCTACTAGTTGGGCTATCGCAGAATTTTTCCTTCCATTTTTCGATAGAAAAATCTTTACCTTATGTTTGGTAGGCTTATCTCCAGTTATAATATCATTTATTATTTAATTTATCTGAGTTCCACAAACTTTCTGATGGTTGGATAGGAGAGATTCTCGATCTGAGATTTATTATAACTTGGTTGTCTTTAAGACACCTTGAGACAGCATGGCTGTCCGGGTGTCTGCGATAGCCCAACTGGTAGAGGCGTCGGCCATGACTTTCGAGGTTCCTGGTTCGAGCCCAAGTCACAGAATTTTTCCTTCCATATTTCGATAGAAAAATCTTTATTCGTCTTTGACGTTGAACTCTTTCTTAGTACTATTTAGTCTTTTTCTTATGCATTATTTTAATGCTTTCTTTTTTAGTTTCATATTTGTCTAATTCTAATCTTTTTTTCTAATACTTTAGCTTTATATAGGGTGACCCAAACTTACCCAGCATAATTGTTTAGGAACATTGTATGGTTCAAATGGAATAAAAAAAGTCCTATAAACATCACATCTAGTTTCGATCGTGTGTGAGATATCGATGTTTGTCTATTTTCTTTTATTTAGAGCCCTTTCTTAGAAAAAAACTTAGGTTTATCTATTTATTCTTAGATTATACTCGTGGCGATTGATTTGAGCACTTGCTCATATTGTGCAACACAACGTCGAAGTTGATTATGCCGTTTGTTTTCACAAATGAAGAATATGCGGGCATTCATTTTTACTATGGGCTTGCTGATGGTATCGCTGCAGAAGCTAGCACGTTGTACGCGGATGCATTTCCTCATAGGCGCCATCCACATCGGGAGGTGTTTTCGAGGGTATACCATGTTCTAAGGGTACAGCATGTTCCTAAACAATTATGCTGGGTAAGTTTGGGTCACCCTGTATTTTCCTTTATCAACCCCATTTTGGGCTTTCGCATGTTGGGGAGCAACACGGGGCTTGTTCCCCCTGGTTTGTCCGGTTGTTGTCACAGTTATTATTATTATTTTTATTATTATTATTATTATTTTAGAAAACTTTAAAAAATTTCAGTGTTAATTTTAACGACTCCAACCTCTTGTTTATATGTATGTTAATTCATGAACCCCGTTTTGGGCTTCAGTCTGTTGGGAGACAACACCGGGCTCTACCCTCCTGTTGTTGTTACAATTATTATTATTATTTATTTAATTTATTTTTTATTCCATTTTTATTAGTTATTTTATAAATTTTATTTTATTCTTTTTTTGTATTATTTTTATTGAACTTTTATTTTGTTTTTATTTGTTTTAAATTTTATTAATCTGTTTGATTTATTTATTTCGTTAATTTTATTAAGTACCGAAAGCTGCTTTATGCTATCAGTGTGGGGAAACGTGTCTGTCTGTCTGTCTGTCCGTCCGTAACTCTAACTCCTCCGAGGTTATGAAAGATTTTCAAAATCAGTTTTCGTCAGTCGATGAATATGGTTCATGGCACGAAACAATCACAAATATTATTTAAATCGGTCCATTGGCACGTGCACAAATGGTACCTCTATTTTCCCACCTAGCAATTTTCAATGGGAAGATATATTAAGTAATATATCAAACAAATCGTAATGACGAGATAGAAGCGGTTATTCATTACTATTTTCGTCAATCAATGAAAATGGTACATGACACGAAGCAATCGCAAATATTATCTAAATCGGTTCAATAGCAGGTGCACAAATGGTACCTTCACGACCCCACCTAGCAATTTTCGATAGAGAGATTCTCTACATTTATACATTTCTTAACAAGAAATTACTCCCCCCGAGCAAGGTAAGGCAAGTAGCAGGCCCTGCGGTCATCTAGTTTTACCCCTTTATCTACACTGTTTACCTCCTTTCAAGTTTTTTATTTAAAAAATTGATATTCTTGAACGTAGTGTGTAGAAAATGTAAAAAAAGCTCGTATCTTCTTTCCTTTCTCATTGTTTCCGATGGAATGACATATCACATGCCGTATGTTGCCATAGTTCTAACGACCAATTGACTACCACCCCTGCAATTCTGACCCCACTGGAATAATTGGGCCTAAGCTTCATAGAGCAAATCTTGCGTACAGGAATCTGTATACATGTACTGAATTTCAATCCTGTACACACCCAAATAGCACATAGATCTTTTGTCCTCTCTGAATCCCACCCCGTAATTCCGACCCCAGTGTACCAATCAAAACCAGCGTATATAGTGAAGGTGGGCATGCCCATAATAAGCCACATTCCGAATTTCAACCTTCTTCCTCAAAAAATGTAGAAATTATGAAAATAAAACCAATAACTAGCACCGTTCTTCCGCTACTTAAAGATATAATTTATGAGCAATCGTGCGTCGACAAAGCGATTTTACGTGTGCGTGCCGATGTCAATAATGTCCAAAAAATGAACAGAAAGTAACAATATACTCGTTCTTGACAATTTGATAGTTATATGCCATTATCTTGGTATTCTTTACAGTCACCGTTTTAACACTTGAATTCGACTTGAAGGGGCCCACGAAAAATTCTGCAAATGTGGTACGGCCGAGCTAAGATTTTGATATTCATATTTCTGAAAACCAGAATTTGAAAAAGTTAATCCGTTTTCAAGTTATTGTGCTGACGGCCGTATCAACTTTTCAGAATTTTTAAAAAAAATAAATGACGTGATAGAAGCGGATATAAATTACTATTTTCGCCAATTGATAAATATGGTTCCGGAAATGAACCATTTTGAAAATGGTTGTAATCAAAACAATGGCACGTGCTCTAAAGGTACCCTTATGACACCCTCAAAAATTTTCAATCATAAAACATGGCATGTAATTTATCAAACAACTTGGAATGATGTGTCATGAATGAATATAACGTAAAATTAATGATAATCGAAATTGGTTCAAGGTACGTGATTTAATGGTATCATTATGGTCAATTAGAAACTTAAAATGTTAACATGGGGCGGTTGAAAAATATGGTTCCGCGAATGGTTTAGTTTAGCCTTTCGGTACTTGGTTATGTCATTCCTTAATGGTTTATTTTTATTTGTTTTTATATTTTTTTAAATTTAATCCATTTTATTATATTATATACTGTTCCTAGTCGGCCCTCGAAGATGCAAGCGTGTCAACAAAAAAAACCAAAAAAAAACGGCGACTGCTAGACTACACAATGTGATGAATGGCCAAGTTTTGCTTCAAGATTACGAGAGCAGAGTGCGAATTGCAACAATAGGTTACCTAGTAGTAAATACCACCAAAATTTTGTTTTCGAATTTTCATTAAGAATTTTTATTGTACTATTTCTAAGTGTTTTTACTGTATATTCACATTCAGATATTGCAAAATTTAATCAAAAATGTGTCCGTGCAACGCCGGGGATATCAACTAGATTATTTGGTAGCACAGCAGATCCAAACATTCCAAAAAAAAATCCTCGATACATTATGACTATAATATTGTGAATGTGAATGTTTTGGAAACCAAGGTGGTCATGATTGAACATTCGTTTCCAAGAATTATTAACAATGAGCATAAAATGATGATGCAATGACAGAACATATATAAGGGAGTTTTTATCGAAGAAGCCAAGGAATTACACGGGTCTCCGTTGAGCTCTCTAAAAATGTCCAGGCGACTGGCGAAAATTTGTGTTTTTGGAAAGAAAAGAGAAAGAACGAGTATTGATCAGAGAAATTTTGCAACAAAAAGATAAACAGCTCTTCGGGCATTGGAAACATCTGAACAATGGAAGCTCATTCTAGGGCGGGCATAAGAGCTTCTACGTCAAGGGCAAGGGAAACTTTAAAATAAAGATAGGTCTAAAGTATCCAGTGATGCTCCCCGGTGGTGAAGTTGAATATCATTTTAATCTGAGGCAGGACAACAAGAGATTAAGTAAATTCCCTGGCAGCAGGCAAAGTGTGCAATATAAGTAGGTTTATTAAGAATGATGGTTACATCCCACCTCTGAGAATTATAAACAAAATTGAATTTGTAATATTACATAGAATTTCTGTGGTTCGGGTTTTTCTTAAAATTGATAGTTCTTAAAAGTTAAGATTTTCTTAAAAAACTTTAAAAATGATCAGTAACTGGAGATAATGGAGAGTTAGCAGACTATTGAAAAAGAGGGGAAAGGTGACAGAGGACGCAGTCCCTTCGCTCGGGTGACAGTTTGACGACATAAACGATAACAAAGCGTACATGATCTCGACTCTTCAAAATCGACTTTTTTCTAAATCATTTTTAAGGTCTTCATGTTTAGCCCCACGTAATGTTTTTATAGTGTCTGATGAAGCAAACGCCTCTGTAATTTTTTCACGATTTTTTTTAAGATTGTTGATAACGTTGATTTGGGGATGCCAAAGCAATTTTTGTTTTAGATTAAGATTGTTGATAACGTTATTTTAGGGATTGTTGATAAGCAATTTTTGTTTTAGATTAACTGCCAAGTTCAATTTCATCCAGTATTTTAACTTTTGTTTGTAAATGCATTGCATTCTTCCGTTTCGCCATGATCGTTCAAGCAGTGGCAACCCGTGTACTGTAGTCGCTTAGACGCGCATTGGCGGGGAAGAGCGTACATTATTTCGTGACGTCAGCATAACTGTGTGTGTGTTTGTGTGTATGTGCGCGCGTGCGTCATATTTTCCCATCCACTTGTACTGTCGACGCAAAATAAGTTGGCACCTCGGCTATTTCATTCTGAGAATTATTCTACGCTAATGGGGGTGATAGCATTATTAAGTAAGAGTGCCACCGCATGTTTTGCTAAAACTCTGGTTGAGTCAGTCCGTTGACAGAAGGTATTAGCCGAGAGAAAAATGACAAAAAATAAGCTGACAAGTAGCCATTACGTACTTGGTGTACCGATTGTAATAAAAACCGCTACCGAGTTAGTCAGTAGTGCAAATAAGTACCCACGTTCTCGAGAAAAGGTTCTAGCAAGGTTGAAAAAATGCGGCTTCTATTTTGCTTTCCAACTCGAAAACGAACATGAATTCATTGCATTGCAAACCTATCGCCCCCTTTTCAAATAATGAGAACCACATTTTTTTTTCTTCAACTTTTAAGTAGCATTTTTTTATGTTAGTTCCTCGTACACAATCACCCCCATACAGTTTCAATAAGGAATAGCCGAGATGCCAACTTACTTTGCGTCGGCAGTACGCCCTCGTGCGACTTCTGCAAGTACTGAAGTTCGTGATAATGAAATTTGGGGCTATTCGGGCGAACATTTTGTTCACAGTTCGTTTTATCCTAAATTCGTTATATCCGAATTTCAAAGATCCAATTTTTTTCAATACACGCGTACAGACTCTATAGACTGCTGCCCCCAAGACTTTGTTTGTGCACTAAAAACTTTTGAATTTTTCAAATTCTGACTTCGGATTCTTAAAGACCATCAGAAAGTAGAATAGGAATGTCTGCAAGACCCACTCTCTATCTCTTTGTCTTCTTCGTTAAAATTGGGTTCAAAACTTTTAAAGTTCCACACTTTCAGGGTCTCTATCTCCAAAACGGTTGGATCAATTGAAAAAACACCAAGAATAAAACATTTCTCGTATATTGTGAACAATCTGAATATACCATTAAAAACAGGGGTTCCTATTTAATATTTCAAAGTTACCCCCCCCCCCCCCGGGTCGGGTGTTGGGGCTAATGTGGGTCCCCCGCGAAATAATTCACTTTTGATTTTGGACATTTTTTCATACGATTCTTTGTTTTCGAGATATTTCCATGTCTACACTTAAATGGACCACCCTGTAGTCGTGAAATAACGTCCTATATACAATAAAAAATCTTTAAACTCCTTAAAATGAGATTTTTTTTAATTTTTTGTATTTAAATTTTAAATTCCAAACAAATATATAAGACAGTAAAATTAAAAGTAAAATAAAAATAAAAAAAAAACGAAAATAAAAATAATAAATAAATTAAATAAATAAAGAGAAATAAAATTAACAAAATAAATATTTACAGAACAGATAAATTATAAATACAATAGACCATAACATTATTCGACTAGTTTCATTTTTATTGCCGGCTTTATTAAGGAATACAAGAGAGGTGCCGACAATAAATTATTCAATATCACACTCCAAGTTGAAACTAACAATTCTTTGCCCTTTCTAGACCTTCTTATTAACAAAGACCTTGATAATCACAGTCTTTCGTTCGATGTTAGCTGAAAGCCTACTAAATCTTTAACCCGAAACATTTTCTTCTTCTTCCCATAAACTATTGGATCATTCCTTGGAGATAAGAGCTTTAAAACTACTCTTTTATAAAAGGCTTTAACAAAGCCAAAGAATTCAGCAAACTTCAGCAAAAACATCAATTCCAGAAAAACAGCAAGTAAATTCCTTAAATATTAACCAGGAAGACGTAATGACGTCATGTTATTATACATACACTAGTTAATAAAATAAAAGAAATAAAAAACTCTTTCACCACAACAAAAATTATGGAAAAATACGACCTGAACCTGGAAGCGCTTTTCGACAGCAAGGCTATCATCATTCAGCAGGGACCAAGTCTATCATCATTCCAACTCTTGGAACTACCGGTAATTGTCGAAAATCTCCTCCAGTGACTAACATCTTATTTCCAAATGGCTTGTCTCGTTTTGAACTCCATCTCTCAAGAAATTATCGATGTATCTCAGTCTGTGTTTTGTTAACAATGTTACTTCATCGATGATTATAAGTTTTGATTCTAAAACATCTTTACCTTGAAGAGACGAGGATTTAAGGTTTGATGTTGAGTTTTCATGCAATGGAACTGGTAACTTAAAACCGCTATGAACTGTTCTACCTCCGTTCGGGAGTGTTGAAGCAATTCCAGTTGCAGTACATGAGAAGAATTTATCTCCATTTCCTTGGATGAAATTCATTAATACTCTATAAAGATACGTTTTTCCAGAACCACTAGGTCCATCAAGATAGAATAATCAAGTTGTGGCATTTTCATCGTAAATTGATTGACTGATCCTTTCGAAAGCAGCTCTTTGTTAAGTATTTATAGTTGGAATGAGTCATTCTGCTTCTCTGCTCTCTTCAGTTGGATTAAAATTAGTAAATTAATAATATTCATATTTTACTTTTGAAATTTTCAAAAAAAGCTTTAATTTTGCAATGAAAAATCTGACTTGATACCATCTTTACCTCGATAAATAGAGCTAATTAGAAGCTACACTTCACTCTTTTTAATTGAAAAAATGTAAAGAATTTGTCAAAAAAAATCGATCTTCACCAAAAAAAGATCTTTACCTGATTCTTTTAATATTATTAGGGGGTATGTTGGATCTTTTTTTTTGTTAAGAAATACGATACTACGTCCATTCCACTTCAAGATGAATTATTTTTTTAACTTAAACACATTTTAATTGTCTATTATCGACCAGGTGGCTGAGAGGGCTAGGGCGTAGGCATTCTAGTTCTCGAGTCCACCTGGTCGTGAGTTCGAATCCCGCCGTGGGCATGGATATTTGTGTTTCTCCCGGGCTACGTACAGATATAATTTGTGTAAAAGGCGCAAAATGACCTTAGTAGTCGACGCCAAAAATTCTAATAAACCAAACCGACATGTAGAGCATTTTTTTTTCATCAAGATAACTCTTATGGTTTGGTCAGAAGTGAGGGAAAGTCAATGATGACGGACAGAATAAGCTTTTTATTAAGTAAGATTGAAATGAAATTGAAATTGAAATTTTGAAAAAAAAGCTATAATTTTGCAATGAAAAATCTGATTGATACCATTAATACCTCGATGAATAGAGCTAATTAAAAGCTGCATTTCACTATTTATTTTGTCGAGATATCTTAACAAACTTCCTTTTA
>JAHWFO010001731.1:650885-668556 GCA_023313115.1 Rhysida immarginata | reverse complement strand
GATTAATGATGAAAAATAGGAAAGAAAAATCCGCAGCCTGGATTCGAACCAGGAACCTTAGGCTCGAATCCAGGCTGCGGATTTTTCTTTCCTATTTTTCATCATGAATTTGAACAGCTGAGGTTGGCGTACAATTAAAACCCTCACTGACCATTTAATGATTTATTCTATAAAATCGATTATCTTGATCAAAAGTGAAGTCAATTTTTTTTAAACTTAAATGTATTTTATTTGTCTATTATCGACCTACAGAGCATGTTTTTTCATCCAGATAACCCTTATGGTTTGGTCAGAATGATAACGGACAGAATATTGGATAATTATGACTCATTCATAGTAATGTATTTTCAACCATCAATTTTTTGTATGCACTTGCATTCTGTAAATAATGAGCTGTTAAATCTGATTGGCTTTTGTTATATTTCATAATCTGTTAGTCTAAAACTCCCATTATCAATCATGATGTACAGTACTTCTTACCACAGATCAGTTCTACACAGAAGCGACAATCAATATTAAAAGAGTAGAAACTAGATGGCTCATTGTTTTGACATCATCAATTGTAGCAATGTCCCAAGCTACTACCAGTAAATTTCCAAAAGGGTTTGTTATACTTTTTATGTGGTGAAAAGACTCGTGGATTTTCTTAAATATGATAATTTAGCACAGTAATTGATTACAGCCGTACATAAAATGTCATCATTGTTGTATCTAACCTGTGCTTCTTGCTAAGGCTTTAGATAGAGATTATACCTATGCTCCTCTATATTTGGCCAAATACGCAGTTTCACGTTCATTTTTAGCATGGTGATTACACACAACTAAACCGTTCAAATAGCTCAGGTTCTACAGATTTAATATTTCAAAAACATGCAGAAAGGAGAAGGATAATTAGAAACCAGCTAATTCTAAATTTTCTACACTTAAAAGAAAACGCCTAAAAACTCTCCATCTAAATTCACAAAAACACCACCTGCAACACCATCTAAAAATAAAAAAAACAACCTCAAATCACAAACCCTTCCCAATAACAATAACAATTGGCCTTTAATGCCACAGCAGCAAGGCATTCATATCGGAACCAAAAGAGAAATCAATTCACACGAGTTGACAGGTGTCGTATCTTCTTTTCAAAAACCCCGTGTTAGCGGAGCAAAGCTTTTGTCACCGCCATTTCTATGGAGCTAATTGCTAGCTTCTCCAAACGAGGATTGAAATGGAGAAAAGGCAGGCACGAAAGGAACCTTCCGCAACAGGAGGCATTTCAATGACAATATACGTTACGTGCTGACAAGGAACCCATTGAATCACTGCTTTACAAACGAACCTATCCTCAAATCAATGCAAAGAAAGCCTGTTACAGTAGAGATTGCCTACAGACAGTGGTGTTGAAACACTTGTACTTCTATTGAGGACCAAGCGTTCATCAGACATTCCTTAATTCTCTTAGTTGATTTGTTGCAAGAGGACCAACATGCATCAAGTTTTTGGTAATTTTTGACACAAGAAACTGGATTCAACATGTTTTTTGTAACTTTTCAGGCTAAATGTGAATTCCGCTAAAAGTCTTTGGTTTTTTAACGCAAAATATGAATTTCACTCAAAATCAAGTTTTTTGTATTAGTTATTCACCCAGAATGAAAACGTTCTGGACATTCAGCTACATGAGCACCAACAATGAGTAGGATCTTTCGGAAGTCAGTTAAGTTCTTCCTTTTGGTCACTATCCTGATCAAGTAAATGTGTTTATATACACCAACACATCTTCCATTGGCCGGGCCTTTTAGAGAAAATGCGTGGCCCGGGAACTAATGTTGAGCTACCAAGTTCAGGCCCTTAATGCCAAACAATTTTATATTGAGATACCAATACCCCTTGATTTACGAAGTTCAGGCCTCTAAGGCCAACTTATATCGAGCTACCGATATTTACTTGACACCCTTAGAGCCAAATAATCTTATATTGAGATACCAATTGATGCCCCTAACGCAAAGAAAAACTGTATCGATTTACCAAATTGAGGCCCCCTAAGGGCAACTTATAACGTGTTACTACGTTGAGGTTCCTAACGCCAAGTACTTACATCGACTTAGCAGTTGAGGCCCCTAAGACCAAGTAAACTGATATCAGGTTATCAAGTAGAGACCCTACCGCCAATTAAACTTGTAATGAATTACTGAGTTACCCTTACAGCCAAGTAAACTTATACTGAGTTACTAAGTTTTAGGCCCTTAATGCCAAGTAACTTAATCGAGTTACCTGTTTAAGGCCAAGTTCATTGAGTTACGTGTTTAAGGCCTTAAAGCCAAATGATGGTATAAGAGTTACTAGTTTCAGGCTCTTAAGGCTATGTAAGCTTAAATCGAATTACCAAGTTGAGGCCCTTATTATTGGTGTCGTCCAAGTTATCGTTTGCGGATACCCAAGTATCACTTCAGAAGAACGGGGACACCCAGGCCGACAACAATGACGCTGATGCTCTGAATTATTGCTTAATTAATTGAAAAATGAAAGGTGCGTTTGTTTTGTTTACGGAAACACACTTTTCTCACACCCTCGTTCTACCCCTCGCTCGCTACCCTCCTTAACAAATCTTCAAATTAGTCTGGAAAATTACTTAGCGTGATCTTTAAATTAAAAGAGGAGGAAGAGCAATTTCAAGTCCATTTAGGCGAATATAAAAATTATTATTACGGAAAAAAATATTTTTTTCAGGAGCACCATAGAGAAGGGGAGCGCCGTATCGAAGGGGAGCGCCATAAAATATTAAAAAAAATAACAATGGAGAGACGTTTTCGTTATCTAACAAGTTTCCATGGAATCGAGCCAAGTGAGTGACGTCTTAATACGGGAGGAGGAGAAATGAAATAAATTTTTTTTTTCATCAAAAACTTGTTTATCAGGATGAATAGCTTAAAAAAAAGTGAATTAATTTTTTTTCAACAAAAATTTTATTTCTTTTCTCCCACTTTGCCTTGGAGCAAATTGGCGTTTCATGGCAGTGAAAATGGATTTCATTTTGCCTCAGGACTAGGAGAGAACTAATTCCCCAATCTTCTGATACTAAAGTGCAGTTTCAGCACATGAGATTATAGAAATGGAAGCAACTGGGAAGCCAAATGAACGCTAATTGAAAGAATTTACCTGTTTTTTGCTTTATTTAAGTGCTTCTATGCTATTAATCTTCTCTGTGTCCGTAACTCGATTTTTCTCGAAAACTATGAAAGGTTTTCAAAATCTGTTTTCGCCAATCAATAAATATGGATCATCGCACAAATGAATTCAAAGATGTTCGAAATCAGTTCAATAACAAAGCAGGGACCCCACATGCATGAATACAACCCTTCATACTGATGGAGTCAGTGTTATGGTTTGGGGCATGTTTTCCTGGGATGATTTGAGCATTTTAAATCGTGTGGAACAACATCTGAATAGAACAACTTATCTAAGTATTGTTGCTAAAATGGGAAACTTATGATACCATCTTAGAAACGTTCAACGCTAAGATAAGGCATGTAATACATCAAACATCCTGTAAAGAGATGTCATTTATTTATTTTAATTTATTTATTCATCATTTAAATTGAAAAAAGTTATTGGTAGCTTTTTTTTTTTTAATCAAAAAAGTGATTTTTTCATCAAAAAGTGAATTAAAATCAAAATGAAGTTTTTATTATATTTTCATCAAAAAAGTGAAATCATATCAAAATAAAATTTCTGGTGGTTTTCCATCAAAAAAGTGAATTTTCATTAAAAAAAAAAAGTGATAACAAATCAAAATCAAGTTTTTGATGCTTTTCCATCAAAAAATTACTTTAACTCAAAAATGAAGTTTTTTTGTATTTTTTTCATCAAAAACGTGATTTTTCATCCAAAAAATGAATTAAAAATAAATAAATAAGGTAATGCAAAGAAAAAATGAGGTGTGGTCACCACACGACTTTCTTATACGTAAATGTCCTGGTCCAAATACAGAAAAAAATTAAACAACTGTCTAAAATGGCTACTTCCGATAGAAATTTTGAAAAAGTTTGTGAATAAAAGTTACTTCAAATTAGCTTCTAAACACTTTGGTATAGATTCCAAATCTTCCTATATCATCTTCTTTCGCCTATATTAGCTAAAAATTGGATTTTGATAAAAGTAAAACGGGTACTTCCGGTTGGAATTTTGAAAATTTTTCTAAACAAAAGTTGTTTAAAATTGTAATTTTAACACTTTTCAATCCCTTCAAAATTTTCATAAATGCAATGGTTAACGAGATACTTCAAAATTCATATTTTGGCGCTGGAGTAAACTGATACTTCCAGTTCACCGGTTCCACTGGAAAACTAATCAGAGCTCCCGAGGATGATTATAATCTTAAGTTTAAAGTTTCGTCTCGATAGCTTTAGCCGTTTATACTATGTAAAAGAAAGTAAAAGTAAATTTTTTTTTTTTTTTTTTTTTTTTATAATTTTAAAAAAAAATAAATTTTTTTTTTTTTTTTTTTTTTTTATATTCTTGTAACATAAGGAATTTTTTTCAAGGTATTTTTATTAACTTCCTTCAAAGCGCATTTACATACTCTAAAAAATATAACTGATAATAATTTAACAGTCAATCATGTGTATTCTTGAATAGATAATTAATCATATAATTTTGCAATGAAATTATTGGCACTAAATATTTGTTAAAAGTTGCATCCCAAATTGGGAGGCAATACTGAAAAAACAAATTGAAATAATCCTTCAAAAATTATTTTCATTAACGATACGTTAATTATTGGTTTAAGCATACGCGATGAGATATTATTCGTATTTAAAAAAAAATAAAAAAATTTATACAATTAGCCAATCGAATTTAAGATCCAAAATGAGACCCAAATATCGAAAAGAATTTACTGCTTGTATTTCCTTACAACGATAATCTTTACTTTTTAAGCAATTATTATTTTCATGATAGTTTAGTACTGATTGCCAATTTGAACTTTTATTTGGGTAAAGGTAAGAATGCAAATATGCTGCTTTTTACTTTCTTATACATAGTATTGTAATCACGAAAAATTTCGACCTCCATATTTTCACTGATCTTCACGTTTTAGGGTCCCTAGATTACGAAAAAGTGATTTCTGGAAAATGTCTGTGTCTATGTGTCTGTGTGTGTGCGTCCACGCTAGCGTCCAAACGGCGAAAGCTATCGAGATCAAACTTTAAACTAAAGATTATAATCTTCCTCTGGAGGTCTGATTAGTTTTCCAGTGAAATCGGTGAACAGGAAGTATCAGTTTACTCCAGCGCCAAAATATAAATTTTGAAATATCTCGTTAACATTGCGCTTATAAAAATTTTGTATGGGGTAAAAAGTGTTCCAATTTCAATTATAAACAACTTTTGTTAAGAAAATTTTTCAAAATTCCAACCGGAAGTACCAGTTTTACTCTTGTCAAAATCCAGTTTTTGACTGATTCAGGCGAAATGAGACGGTTTAGGAAAATTTGTTAAGTATACAAAAGTGTTTAGAAGCTAATTTTAAATAACCTTTGTTAAGAAAATTTTTCGAAATTCCAACCGGAAGTACCAGTTTTACTCTTGACAAATCCAGTTTTTTGCAAAATAAGATGGTATAGGCAAATTTGGAATCTATACCAAAGTGTTTAGAAGCTAATTTGAAGTAACTTTTATTCACAAACTTTTTTAAAATTTCTATCGGAAGTAGATTTTTTAGACAGTTTAATTTTTTTCTAAATTTGGACCAGGTCATTTATGGACACTGAGTTAGCAAAACTCATGGGATAGCAAGCACATTGATTGATGGGCATGGCTCACGAATTCACAGGGGTAACGGATTCTGGGAATGGACCATTAGACGTTGTGGGAAGAGCTTGGATAAGTGATTAATCAGAAATGGCACGTCATCGCGAGTTGACGTCTTTTGAACGGGGTATGATAGTAGGTGCCCGACGCATGGGATGTTCCATTTCGGCAGTGGTGCAGGAATTTGGCTTTCCCCGCTCAACTGTCTTCAGGGTGTTTCGGGAATGGTTGGATGAAGGCATCACAGTCCACAACAGGCACCATACCGGGCGTCCAGCTGCCCTGAATGATCGTGACCGGCGACACCTGGGACGAATGATTCAGAGAGACAGGAGCGCAACAGTGCAGCAAATCACAGACCAGTTCAATACTGGCCGCACTAGAAACGTCTCTCGGTGGACAATCCGTCGGAATCTGCATGCCCTCGGGTTTGGCAGCCGTCGCCCTACACGGGTGCCAATGCCTACCCAGCGTCATCGGACACTCCGGCGTGCATTTGCCACCAACCATCTTGGCTGGACTCTGCAACAGTGGCGTAACGTCATATGGTCAGATGAGTCACGATATCAACTGTACCACGCTGATGGGAGGCACCGTGTGTGGCGCAGACCTCACGAAACGATGGATCCCGCATGCCAACAGGTGGTGGTGCAGGGTGGTGGGGCGTCAGTGATGGTCTGGGGTGCATTTTCCTGGTTTGGAATGGGCCCTCTGGTTATTCCTGGACCAAACGTTGAATGGTCCACGGTATCGTCAACTCATCGGAGACCATCTGCACCCGTTTTTGACATTTCAACACCCTGACGACGTAGCAGTCTTTCAAGATGAGAATGCTCCACCACATCGCTCCAATGTCGTCCGCGTATGGTTCGAGGAGCATGCAGGAGAGGTCCAACGACTGAGCTGGCCATCCCGGAGCCCTGACATGAATCCCATCGAGCATATCTGGGATGCTGTTGAAGTCAGGCTCCGGGCACTGGATCATCCGCCCACAAACGGGCAGCAACTATCTTCGGCTCTGTAGACTATCTGGTGTCAACTGCCTCCAGAAGTGTACCAGGGACTTGCAGACTCACTACCACGCCGTATTGCTGCATTCCACAGGGCCAGAGGTGGCCCGATCAGATATTAAGTAACTATCCCATGAGTTTTGCTAACTCAGTGTATAAGAAAGTCGGGTGGTGACCACACCTCATTTTTTTAATATACGTACATCTAATCAAAAGCGAATAGATTTATAATTCGATCCCTTTAACAATTAAACATTCCAATAATAGAACATTACAGAATAGAAGCCTAAAAAATTGGATATATGAAGAAACTATATAGATTTATTTTAAAACGTGATAAAAATCTGTGAAAAAAGATAGTAGGAAATAATTAAAAAATTTTTAATATCATATAGAATTTTTAATAACTTTGTAGTTTTTTATTGTTTTCTTTGCTATTGTTATTTATTATTTTTACTTTATTTTCTTTAGTTTTTATATTGTTTTATATTATTATTGTTATTTACTGTAGATATTGATTTTATTTTGGAATTGATTGAACCATAATTATTTTATTAATTTTATTTTAATTAATTGAATTTTAATTATATCGTTTTTTATTGATGGAATTTTAATTATAATGTTAATTTTAAACTTTAGATTATACCAAAAGATCACGAGCCATTTGCTCATTTGTTTTGATAGTGATTAAATATTATTAAAAAATATTAAATCAAAATGAAGTGTTGGTAATTTTTAATCAAAAAAGTGAATTTTCATCCAAAAAATGAATTAAAAATTATAAATTAAGAGGGAAAAGAACGATTTTTTCAAACTACACTTTCATTATGTTTTATAATATCTCTTATAATAAAGAGTTCAAATAAAAATTGTTGCTCAGACTACTACGATAGTCAGATAATTTTCAGTGCCGTCGCCTGTCTTTTTCGTCATCTGGTATCGCTCTCGTTGGCCTCGGTATCGCTTCAAGCCGGCGACAAAGTTTTAAAACTAACTATAGTTCATCCAACAAGAGAAAAACAGGGTGTGTCACAGGAAGTTTCAGATTAGCCAATCAGAGAAAGGGGGCCTCATGCGCTTAATCACTTCTGTCTCATGTCTCATTGAAGAAGCGCTTTATAATATTACAGCAGAAGCTTTAATATTATTCAGTTGCTTTGCTTTAATTATAATTAAAAATATTGTACACTTCATAAAATTATCTTTTAACTCAATTTTATATATATCGTTGTTCGAGTTTCCCTGGGCCTTTTCTTTCAAGGAGTCGAACAGCGAGGAGAGGGGGTGGTAGCTTCGCATGAAGACGCTTCGTTTCCTTCTTAAACAATTGTTCGAACGCAAGAAAAAGAAACTTGCGTTGCTATGGAAGTTTCTTCTATCAAAGCAGATGAGCTTTTAAAACACTATTTTCCTTTAAAGTAGCAAAATACGTTCCACACAAATCTCCCTAGCCTGGCTGTGAATAGTTTTTCCCTGTTTGGCTGAAGAGTTGTTGCACGGGCCTCGCCATTACAAATTGACTTGTGCAGCCGCTGAAAGAGAGATCCCACAAAGCATTGCGGATGAGTGAGTAGTCGATATCAGACCGGAAACACACCCTGTTTTTCTCTTGTTGGACGAAGTATATATTCTATCCAACGAAAGTTGGAGTGGGCGTGTCCAGTTAAACTTCCTATTTCAATTGTTAGACATCGTTGCCAAAGTAGAATCAACAATGTCTAACAATTGAAATAGGAAGTTTAACTGGACACCCCCACTCCAACTTTCTTTGGACAGAGTATAGAAGCGAACCTACCCGATTGTATAATCGGGAAATAACCCATTGTTAGATAACCATTATTAGATTTTTTCTTTGTTATGACATAGTTCACCGTCGCTGATTTTATATAAATGATTGTTTGGTCTAACGATTTACGTCGAAGCCAACGAGAAAGACCAACACCACCTCTACCAAAGCCTGAGCGCGAAAACGTCATACTTTGTTACATCACATACGGTAGGGTATTGTTAATCATATTTCAACCAATAATAAGCCAGAAATTGTCCCTACCGTAGATGATGTAACAATGTAAGATTTTCCGTGAAAAGGCTTTCTCTCTAGGCGGTATTGGAAAGACAGGCTCCGGCACTGAAAAGTCACCTGACCAAGATAGGTCTATTAACAATGTAACTTTTATTGTTTCAGTGTTTTTTTCCTTTGTTGGAAACAATGAAGGTTGGATTGTTAATAGATCAGGTGACTTTTCAGTGCCGGAGCCTGTATTTCTCGTTAGCCTCGATTTACGTTTACCTACGTAGAGATTTATTACTTTTAAATTAAAAGGACTAATATCTCAATTCAGTAATAAAAAATAATCAATAAAATTATCATTTATGTTAACTAGTATAGTAAAACTCCAGCTATCCTCTCCCTAACTGCGATTGGTCGAAGCCTAATTATAACGCGACATCGTGCTGCAAGCGCTTTATTTTGTTTTCTTTATAAAGAAATGCAATTCATATATGTTTAATGGTCCTTAAAACTAAGTAACAATGTAATCATAGGCAGGGTGAGAAAGCCGAACAAACGCGGTTAGGGAGAAGTTAGATGGAGTTTTACTATATTAAAAATATTTTGTATTGATTAATTTCAATTATTTTAAGGTCAAAATTATTGAAAATATTTTAAGGAATTGAATTTTATTGAATTGAATTAGAAATTGGTTATATTGTAAAATGAAATAATTGATTAAATTTAGTTGTTTCGAGGCCTAAATTATTGGCAATGTAATTTTAAGGAATTGAATTTTAAAGAATTGGATTAAGAATTGTTTTTATTGTAAACTGAAAAAAAATAATTTAATATTAGCAAATAAAAATAATAATTTATTGATTCTTTTTTTATTATTGAGTTAAGATATCGGTCCTTTTAATTTAAAAATAACAATTAAGCAATTCGTACAATAATCGGCCCTCCGCAAATCGACAACCAAGTTGCCGACTTGCAGAGGGACGACTGAAATGAATTTGCACCCTAGAACACGTTCCAGTGAACCGATTTGAGAAATTTTTTCTTTAACATTCATTGTCATCGGTCCTGTGCATGTGTATCATGCTTCAGCTCTCTAGCTTGTCGGGAAATCGGTTTATTATTGATTTCAAGATTTAACTTGGACAGACAGAGAAGCCAAGTTAAATAAAAGCGTGTAAAAATGAATCTTTCGATATTTTCATCAAAAAAATGAATTTTCATCAAACAAGTAAACGATAAAGAAAGGAAAAAAAGTTCATGGAATAGCAAAATGGTAGCGTTTATATACTGTATTCTATCTTCCAAAAAAGATAGAATTTTAGCTGGAGTAAACATATTATAGAATTAGCTAAAAAATTATCACAAAGGATAGGTCTGATTTTTGCAGTTCGTTTTTTTCCAAGAAATATATTAATCATGTTATACTTTGCCTTGTTGCACTCATTGTTATGTTTTGGTATTCTGTTTTGGGGAAGAGGTAATATTACTGATATTAACCTTCTGATATCTTTACAACGGAAAGTTTTGAGAATAATTTTTCAAAATAATATAAGGATGGAACAAATAATCACTCAAATGAAAGTTCATAAGCTTCTCCCAATTCGCTTAATATTTGTAAAACAGATTGCTCTTTATTTATTTAAATCAAAGAATAATTTAATTACATCTGATTGCTATTATAGTTACTTAAAATTTCCTTCGTCTTATCTCACAAGGAATATTGGATTACCAATAATACCATTAATAACCCGTAATTATGCCAGATCACAATTGTTATATACTGGCCCTAAAATCTGGTCCCAACTTCCATCAGAAATTCGATCTTCCAACTCATTGCATCAATTTAAAGTAAGGTTATCTACCTGGTTACTTTCGTTGCACCCTGGTGTTGTTTTTTTTAATTAATTTTTCTTAACTAATTTCTTCTTCTTTTTTTTTGTTTATTTATTTATTATTTATTATTTTTTTTGTTTTGTTTGTGTTCCTGGAGGGGAGGCTACCAGACAGGTCCGCCTTTATGCTTCCCCTCCTTTTGGTTGTGTTTTTGTTCGTTTTTTATTGATTAATGATGATCTCCTCGTCCTGGTTTTAGTGGCCAGGTTCGAGGAATCTGAAATTAAATAAAAATTAAAAAAATTTAAAAAAAAAAAAAAAAAAAAAAAGCAGAAACTTAGATTCGTCACTCCAGAGGATTTTCGGCTATTCGTTGGAGCTCCAGTGCTGGCACTTCTTTGCAAAGGCAAGTCGGGCCTTCCTATTCGCTGCTCTAACGAGAGGTTTCTTTGCAGGACGCCTACCATTCAAATCTGCTTCTACTAGACCCGGTTTTGTTGTGAAAACACTAACTTTAACCCCATAAGCCTCTTGCATTTCTCGGTTCAAATCCACTGCTGTAAGTCTGGGCTGAGCTTTCGATAACCGACAAAGCAATCTATCTTCCTTTTGTGTGGCAGTACGTGGTCTTCCTGATCCCAGCTTTCTTTGGAGGTCTCCTCTTGCTCTTTTTCGTTGAATAATATTTCTTACTGTACTTTTTGGAACATCGAAAGCAGATGCAATGCTGTTGTAAGATTCCCCTCCTCAGCGGCTTTTGTAATTGACTTCTGGGCCTTCAAATCGAGATGTACCCTCTGATTTGACATTTCCTATAAAATTGAAGGAGGGTTATGTTACAGTTATTTTTATGCATTTTCTGGTGACAATGGAAACTTACTTTTTTAGCAAAAGTGACCTGTGCCTTATTTTTTGAATGTCGCCAAACCAGCAGAGTTTGTATGTGTTCAGTTTTTGTATGAGAATTATCTCCCAATTGTTTGGGTCTTAGAAGGGTTTCACCTTTCTACACCCTCCTTTAAAATATTGGTTCAGTCCGATAATCGTTTTTTAATTTACATAAAAAAATGTACTCGTGCCTTATTTTCTGAGCACTATTGATACAAATGAAATATTTTTTGCCAAAGTGGCCCATTTGTCATTTAAGAAATTAATTTACAACATTGCTACAAATATTCAGGATCTTAAAGCCCCGGCAATGCTTAATAAAAATGCAATTTCTCAGAAAGTGACCAAAAATTCAAATTGATCCTGAATGGGCAGAATAAGTTAGACTAAAACGAAAATTGGCAATTTTACAGAATATTACAGAAAAGTTACTCGAACTCTGGCCAATCTTCGGATGTGACAGGATTTGATATCTATGCAAATCAGAGTCCAATTATCTAGGAAACCACTGCAAAGTTTTGAAAACGACTTTTTTCATAGTAATCCTCATGCAAAACTACCCCAGAAAATGTATTTACTTTGTTTCAATCTGCAATACACAGAATCTGAGACCGACCTGACTGTGTCCAAAAAAAATTCTTTTTGCTACAGTAATCCTACAGTATACCCAATTAGCATAAAAATTCTTCACATTAAAATGATTACTTATAGAAACAGGCTTCCTTAGTCGTTTCCCCCAAAGTTCAGGCGTTTTTGTGAAAATGGTACTTTTTGGTGGAAAAAGTTCCCACTAGATCTCGGTTAAACATATTATAGGGTTGGCACTGCTGTGCCTACCCTGATAAGAACTCCGCATATAAGAACTTGATTTTTCTTACTTGTAAGTCTACCAATCAGCACCATTTAAGGTTTTATCTTGATTGGTGGACGATTGCCAAATATTCGGTGGTGGATGCCGACACAATTGTTCCAGCCGTTCTAGAACGTTACCCTGAGGACCATTGCGCAGCTTGGAAGAAGGACCGGAAGAAATCATTACATCCTCTTGGATCCGAGCATGACTCATATTGGAATGTGTGTCCAAGATCTCCTGATGAACATGATGCAGACGATCAAGAGCTATAATATTGGCATGGTGGCTGGAATACTGAATAACCTGATGGAAATGAAGTAGCATACAAAGTATAGAAAACCGAGGCGTATTCTTGATGTCAACTTCGAAGACATTCGCAACCACCTCCTCCCCCTTTCCCACTCCTCTGACAATCGCCAATCTTATTATTTTTTTTTCATAGTGTGGAAGACCTCTTTGGGTTAGTCAGGCTTCTTGTCTATTTCAGTGTATTTCATGTGGAATTTATTCCGGAAGGGTGAGACTCGTGTAAGCACTGCTTACGTCCCACCTGAATAAATGTACCCTTCACTGTTCGATTGTCGATTGTCCGACGCAATTGTAGTAGTCACCTGTCCTGATGAAGAAGTGTATTCGAAAAGCGTAAGCAACAAACGCTACCATTTTGCTATTCCAGGACCTTTTTTCCTTTCTTTTTCGCATTTCAAGAGCAAAATGACCAAAAATGCAACTACGAGTAGGCTATTTGAAACAAGTAAATTCAAATAAAAATGAAACGTTTGGTAGTTTTTTTTTTCTGTCAACAAAGGAATTTCCATAAAACAAACTGACATCAAATAAAAATGAAGGTTTTGGCATTTTTATCAAATGAAAAGTTCAAATCAAATTGAATGATGAAAATAATAAGTTTGAAGACTTATTTCAAGATCGCAAATGTTGTTCCTATTAACACATCGAAAAATTCGAGAAATATGTCGAGAAGGACCTCAATATAAATATTAAATAATATAAAAATAAGATTAACACACGCTCATAACCCAATTGATTTTTATACGTACCAATTTTAATGCTGTGACGCAATCAGGTCATAGCCTGCTCATGACGTCACATGCGGCTGGCCCTCTTCTTCCATTGCGTCGTCTGTCACAAGAGGAGGTTTAATTCGGTTGCCGTACAGGTGGGAGGAGGAATGAAACAGGAGTGGTCTGCCCTCGAGCCCACCTTTCTTCAGTGACGTCGCTCTTCGCACGTGGAACAGACACTTGGATCCGGGAGCGACGATCGCTGAGTTCCTGGACACTTTGGCGGATCGACGCCCCCGCAAAACATTGCCTGAGGGCTTCCTTTTTCCAACGCTTTTTTATTCTCTTAATACTTTCCTTCTTCCATAACAGCCTGCGAGCATAAATTTCACTTTTTTGCCCCGCCGAAATGAAATTCCATGGCAGGAGATGGAGGTCAGGTGCACGGCGTGGTGAGGGGGGCTGAGTTATTACTGGACTGTAAGATTTATTATTATTACAACTGTGTGGAGTTTTTTCTACAACACTATAATTCCTATTCACACATCATCGTATGTATATCCTGTACTTGCATTTATCATACATAATTAATCAGGTGGAGGAACCCTTCTCTTATTTCTTTTCTTAATTTCAATGAAAGTATCGTAGTACGTCACTTTGATGATGGTAGTGGACACTGATATCCTGTGTTTTCAGAAATCAAGGGCGGTAGCACGGGTCTAACTTCTACGCATCCGATTATAGTAGATTAGTATCAGACGAATTGAATGGTGCTTTGGTAGCTCTGTAACGTAGGGTCAGCCCCGCTCCTGTACTGGTGATTTATGGGTTTTTGGACGCCCTGTGCCTCCAGTTGAAGTTATTCGCATCGGTAAGGCGGTTGATGTACCGGATGAACATAGGAACGGAAATTGTTTAGAACGACGATAGCGGCCTTCATTTAACGGATTTTTTTGTTGGATCGCTGTGTTGGAAAAAGACGGGGCTAGAAAGAGGGACAACGTCGAACGACGACAGTAATTTGTAAGTTGAAAACTTTTGCTGTTCGTTTTTTTGGAGAGACAGTAGAGAAAAGATCTCGGAAAAGCGACGGGATAGTGAACCTTTGAATTGGAGAGCGAAGGGAGGGAAAAACCGACAGGCTATACAGAGATATACCAAAAATTTGCTGCGAATAAGAGAGTGATGATCGAATGAGGTCCTGACGACCATAGTAGTTACTTAACGCACTTCGGAAACAGACCTCACAAGATGAGTATATATTCCGACTAGTATTTTGATTTTTATCTTGTAAAAAATGCTTTGACGATTTTGCCCTTATTTTTGAAAATAGTTTGACCGACGCGAGAAGATTCCCCGAAGACGATCTGATGAGGTTGCGACGTTTGGAAGCAAGCTACGTACGTTTGGAGGAAAAACCGACAGTTCACCAATAAATTGACAAGACCCGACGGTAATCGAACTTTGGCGACCTAGAAGAGGCAAATAACGGGTGGGGATGTTCCCTACTAACATCTCCCGGCCCAATCCTCCCGATCCATCTCCCTCCTTATCCTCTTATCCGCGCTAAGATTGACATGCTATGACCAACTGGCAGTAGTTTCCCTGGTAACCCAGAAACGAGTTACTTGTACGGAAACCCCAAATGCCGAGTGAGTGCACAGGAGGTTTCAAACCTAAAGTTTTTAAAAAGCGACAAGCGCGCTGAACGAAATGAAACTAAAGGGAGAGCAATTCAGCATTTTCATTATTTACGAAAATAATCTTTTAAGACTATTGATTAAATTTACTTACTTGATTAGATAGAGAACCATAAATAGCATCCAGTAGTGGGTATGATTTTTTTATTAGTAGGATTGCGGACCCCTTGATAATAACGGGTGGGCAAGAAATAACGCGAGGTGTTCAGAGCTCGCTAGCGGGAATTCTATTAGGCCAAATGCAGTACATTTTGGTGTATATACTTAGTGGAACATGCAGTTTCGATTTCTGCAAAAAAAAAAAAAAAATAGTACCAAAAGTCGCCATAGGGGGCGCTTATTTCAAGAAAACAATGAATACCTAATTGTCAAATGAACAAATACCGTACAAACCAACTTTAGTAACAACAATAAACAATGTTTTATTTTTAATTCCAAATGTGTTTCAATATGACCATCAGTGTGCTGTTCCAATAGCTGCATGCGGTACACGACATTTTCTACGGCAGCTCGCAGCATATCTGCATTAATTAGTATGATATGTAACGTTATATGATCCTTTAAGGTTGAGAGGTCAGGAACATGTGCTTGATACACAAGGCTTTTCAAATATCCACATAACCAAAAATTACAAGGGTTGAGATCAGGCGACCTGGGTGGCCATACCATGGAAAATGCACGACTAATTATTCTGCTGTCTGAAAAACGTTCTCGCAAGATCTGCTGCACCTGACGTCCGATGTGCGGTGGCGCACCATCCTGCATAAAAATGGTAGAATCCAGACAACCCTTTTCCTGCAATCGTGGTATCACAAAATTCTCAAGCATATCGGCATACCTGGCAGAATTGACGGAACAAGTCACCGGTCCACGGGGACGGATTTCTTCAAAAAAGTACGGGCCGATGATGAAAGAAGCAGTAAAGCTGCACCATACTGTTAGTTTCGGTGAATGCATAGGAGTTGGCAGACACACTTGTGGATTTGATGCAGCCCAAATAGGCAGTTGTGGGTATTGATATCACCATTCAAATAAAAATGTGCCTCATCACCCCATAAAATCTGCCATGGCCATGCATCTTCCACTTCCATACTTGCTAAAAATCTCAACGAAAAGTCAGTTCGGGTACGTTCATCTCCAGAAAGCAATTGTTGAACAGGAGTGAGTTTATAGGGATAAAATGTCAATATCGTATGCAATATATTCCTCACCGTCGAATATGGGATATCTGTTTGGCGTGCTATTGCGTGTGCACTGCTGGTACCCTGCACAGTAGTCATTTCCTGTTCCACAACAGCAGTTGCAACTTCTTCAACGTGTTGCTGCCTGATTCGTTTTCGTCCCCGGCCTGGTTGCTCTCCTAGAGTTCCGGTAGATTCAAATCGTTCAATCATTTTCCGTAAGTTAGTTATGCTCATCGGTCCTCTTCGTAACGTTTTCAATCGCCGGAGTTCACGAAGGGCGGCACTTATATTGTCGCTCTTCTGATAAAACAACTTTACTAATAACGCCCGGTCAAGCAGAGTAAGCGTCATCGTCAGGCCATTCGTTCGTGAATGATGGGAAGTCCTCAGCCTTGCCTTTTATTGTCATGATTACTCAACACGGAACGCGCTTATGCAAATGTATTCATTGTTTTCTTGAAATAAGCGCCCCCTATGGCGACTTTTGGTACTTTTTTTTTTGCAGAAACCAAAACTGCATGTTCCACTAAGTATATACACCAAAATGTACTGCATTTGGCCTAATAGAATTCCCGCTAGCGAGCTCTGAACACCTCACGTTATTTCTTGCCCACCCGATACATATATATTAGTTGTTGTACCGGCCAATCCATTATTAAGGACGTTAATACCAAACAAGCCAAACCAAACCAATCAATCCATTATTTGGGCAAAAAAGATCCTAACATTGATTAAAGGGTCAATCCATAAGAAGGGATCCAATGACGGTCGCTTGACAATTTTTAAATATTTTGATTTTTTTATATATGATTACCCTATAATTCAAAACAGTTTTTAAAAAAGTTTTACCTTGCACCGTTACTGAATGGCGGCCATTTTTATTTGTAAGCGCCAGACGGTTTTTCAATTTGGAGACATTAGCGTTAATTTGAATATCTCTGCACTCGGTTAAGTTACAACATTGCAATTGACATGATTGTTTTAAGAAAAGTCTCCTCTACAACATTGTATAATACCCAAAATACCATAAATTCAAAAATAACCAGTCAAAATGGCCTCCAAAGTTTGGTATTGAAAATTTAAAAAATCCACTTTTTAGACCCAAAAATAACAACCATGGAGTGATTTATCAGAGTGTAATTTTTTCTCTAGTTAGATGTCATACACTACTAGCCTTATGTAAAGCAAGAACACTGACAAATGTTTACTTAATTTTTTATAAATTTTTGAAATTTGAAAATCTTTTTTTTTGTAAAGTTTGGGGCTAGTTATCACATTTTGTGCACCTATATGATAGTAAAGTGCTGTAAAAATTTCAACATTGACATTTGACTGTGAACAAAGATATGAATTTTTGAAAATGAGGAAATAATTC